>MJUU01066584.1:0-21260 GCA_002080025.1 Modiolus philippinarum
CGTCTTAATGAAGTGACGTCACAATATCTCTTCAATGTCGTCGTCAAGAAAACAACTCGCGTATTGAAATAAAAAAAATAATCCACATTTAAAATCTCGTTTTTTGAGTAGAAAATCTACATAATAAAAAGCGTAACTAATCGACCATCATGAATATTAATAAAAATGTCACTTGTGTTGATCAACGCAGTGGATTAAACTGGTTGCAGAACAAGTTCTGCAACTCGTTTAATCATTCTGCGTTGTTCGGCACTCGTGACATTTTTTTTTATATTCACGACGGTCAATTAGTTATACTATAATTATTTTCAACCACTGTTGCAGTTGTTACTTGGGGATTTTGACAAATATATGTGAGTGCCAGTTTTACAAAATGTCTGTGATAAAAATTCAAATATCTTTTCTATCAGCCTTTATTTTAATTTTTGATTCTGGATTTCGGAAGGTTTCAAATCTTTCCAAAATTGCACATAAAAAAACCTCCATGAGTAACAATTTAAAGACAACTCGATATTTTTAGTCAGCAAACGTCTGTAGTTTGTATCAGTATTTCTTGAAATAATGTGGGTTTTGCATTGTAGCAACCATTTATTGTTTACAATGTTCTCTCTGTTTGTTGGAGCTTACAACATTCTACATGAAGTTAATTGAGATCATATCAACAACTTGTCTGTAGTTTTTCTGATGCCTACTTTACAGATATGCATCTTAGTGACAATGTTTTGAATACCTAATCAAAAGCTTAATAGTTAAGTTGTCCATTTTGATTAAATTCATTTCTGGTATAAAAGGGGGAAAAAGGGTAATGCTTTATAAAGTTGGGAGAATTACTTGATATGTAGAGGTCAGCCTTTTGATATATTTGGTTCAACTGGATGTAGTTTTTTAACAAGCACTCGGCAGGCTGAGATAGCTATAAAGGAAGGATAATAAACATATCTATTAAATATTCCAAACAAGCCCAGACATATTTTAATAGATTCAAAGTTAATTGCTGGACATTCCAGAGTTGACTCAACATGACACTTCATATTGGCACTGTGATTGATGCATGCTTACCTCTGCCTAACACCATATGATACTCACTGCTTAATATGTGTGTGTGGGGGGGGGGGGTCAAAATGCTATTACTCTATTTGGCCTGGCGCTTTCTCAGATTTTGTTTGTTTAACTATGTTCTTTCTGTTGTCTCAAGTTTGTCCTCTTGATTTTGGAAATCCCTTTATGCTTGTTGCTATGGTATTTGTTTATAAAACAAATGTATCAGTCTATTTGTCATTGAACCAATTCTGAAGTTTCCACTAAAATGGTTGACAGTGAAATGGAAAAGGCAGTGAAATTTGAATTTCTATGTTGTTTCTATTGTCTCCATTCTGTCCTCTTGATTTTGAAAATCCCCTTGTGCTTGTTGCTATGGTATTTGTTACAAATGTATCTGTCCATTAGTCATTTTACCAATGCTGAAATTTCCACTAAAAGGATTAACGAGATGCCAAAGGAAGTGTAATTTTAAATTTAAATGATATACTGGTACGTACTCTGGGAGCTTCCACTAAAATTATAAGAAGATATTATCAAAAAGATTTGAAATAACAACAATAGAGGACCTAGGCGGACATCAAACATGGCAGATGACTATTGTAACTAGGTATAAAAGTCCCATATATATGTAACACTTAGTACAGCGTTAAATGAATCACTGAATATCTTTCTTCATTTTGTTTTCATTAAATAGATCAGAAAAATGTCTGTACTAACCATGTCATTTCATTAATATTTACCTTCCTACTATCTGTATATTAGGAAACCTGCAAACCACAATCCTTTTATCTGCCTATTAATTGTTGTAATTTATACATTAATTGTTCTGTCAATAATTTGCTCACTTTTATAAACTTTTATGTGATAATTGTATGTATACATAGTGGAATTTTACAACATCAAATAAAATATAAAGTAACTATTCCATGTTTTAGTCTATCTTATCGATTTTTGATGGATACCAGTGTGTATATAGTATTTTTTAAAGTAACATGATTTTTAAGTTTAGTATTGAGAACAAGGGAGGACATGTAATGCAACAGCTATCCAAGCTCTTAGATATCAAAGTATTTCCTAAATGTCACGAGTTTCTTTTACGCTTCACATTTTGTCTCAACCACAATAAACATTATGGAATCCAGGTGTAGCCATTTCCAAGGAAAATCTTTATAACTATTATGTGTGGAGACTAGGACTAGGAAATATATTGATAACTAATCTTAATGACTAGGAAAAGTCTTGATGACTAATCTGTAAAGACTAAGAAAAGTCTCGATGACTAATCTGTAATAACTAGGAAGAGTCTTGATGACTAATCTGTCAGGCCTAGGAAGTCTCGATGACTAATCTGTAAAGACATGGAAAAGTCTTGATGACTAATCTGTAATCATTAGAAAAAGTCTTGATGACTTCATTGTAATGACTAGGAAGTCTTGATGATCATCTGTAAGGACTAGGAAAAGTCTTGATGACTTATCTGTAATGATTAGAAAAGTCTTGATGACTTATATGTAATGACTAGGAAGAGTCTTGATGACTAATCTGTTATGACTAGGAAGAGTCTTGATGACTAATCTGTAAGGAGTGGGAAAAGTCTTGATGACTGATATGTAAGGACTAGGAAGAGTCTTGATGACTAATCTATAAGGACTGAGAAAAGTCTTGATGACTAGGAAAGTCTTGATGATTTATCTGTTATGACTAGGAAAAGTCTTGATGACTAATATGTAAGGACTAGGAAAAGTCTTGACGACTAATCTGTAAGGACTAGGAAGTTTTGATGACTAATCTGTAATGATTAGGAAGAGTCTTAATGACTAATCTGTAATGACTGAGAAGACTCTTGATGATTAATCTGTAAGGACTAGGAAAAGTCTCGATGACTAATCTTTAAAGACTAGGAAAAGTATCGATGTCTAATCTGTGATGACTAGGAAAAGTCTTGATGACTTATCTGTAATGACTAGGAAGTCTTGATGATTAGCTGTAAAGACTAAGAAAAGTCTTGATGACTAATCTGTGAGGACTAGGAAAAGTCTTGATGAAATATCTGTAAGGACTAGAAAAAGTCTTGATTGCTAATATGTAAGGGCTAGGAAAAGTCTTGATGACTAATCTGTATTGACTAGGAAGAGTCTTGATGACTTATCTGTAAGGACTAGGAAAAGTCTCGATGACTAATATGTAATGACTAGGAAAAGTCTTGATGACTTATCTCTTATGACTAGGAAAAGTCTCGATGACTAATCTGTAGAGACTAGGAAAAGTCTCGATGACTAATCTGTAGAGACTTGGAGAAGTCTTAGTGACTCATCTGTAATAACTAGTTAAAATTTTGATGACTAATCTGTAAGGACCAGGAAAAGTCTTGATGACTTACCTGTTATTACTAGACAAAGTCTAGATGACTTACCTGTTATTGTGTCGCCTTCGTTCACGCAGTGGTGACATAAAGGGATCACTATCAGCGTCACAAAAAGTTCTGTCACAATTTTCTCAGGAACTATGTATCCGAGCTTTCTGAAAGTTGGCATCGAGTATCAGTATGGGGACCTATACTGTGTAAAGAGTTTCGGATCTCTCGCATGCCCACTTCCTGTTTGACGAAACTTAGAATAATTTTTGCGTTTTGGAAATTTCTGTCACATTTTATTCAGGAACCACAATTCCAAGCCTTCTGTAATTTAGCATGGAGTATCAGTATGGAGACCTATACCGTGTAATAGAGTTTTTAATCTCTGGCATGCCCACTTCCTGTTTGATTGAACTTAGAATATTTTTCGAGTCTTGAAAATTTCTGTCACGTTTTTCTCAGAAACCGCACATCCCTGCCTTCTGCAATTTGGCATGAAGTATCAGTATGGGGACCTATAATGAGTAAGAGGGTCTGGGATCTCTTGCATGCCCACTTCCTGTTTGACGTAACTTACTTTTAGTGTTATTACGCAGGCGACACGTGTCTTCCGTGGAAGACTTACTACTAAGTTACTAGACAAAGTTTAGATGACTAATCTGTAAAGACTAGGAAATCTCGATGACTAATCTGTAAGGACTAGGAAAAGTTTTGTAGACTAATCTGTAATGACTAGGAAAAGCCTTGATCACTATTCTGTAATGACTAGGAAGTCTAGATTACTAATCTGTAATGACTAGGAAGAGTCTTGATGAGTAATCTGTAATGACTAGGAAGAGTCTTGATGACTAATCTGTAATGACTAGGAAGAGTCTTGAAGACTAATCTGTAATGACTAGGAGAATTGTAGATACACTAGGAAAGTGTCAATGACTACTCTGTAATGACTAGAAAGTCTTGAAGACTAATCTGTTAGGACCTACAAAAGTCTTGATGACTAATCTGCAAAAACTAGGAAGAGTTTTGATTACCAATCTGTTATGACAAGGAAAAGTCTTAATGACTAATCTTTAATGACTAGGAAAAGTCTTGATGCCTTATCTATAATGGCTAGGAAAAGTTTTAATGACTTATTTGTATGGACTAGGAAAAGTCTTGATGACTAATCTGTAAGGACTAGGAAAAGTCTTGATGACTAATCTGTACAGACTAGGAAGAGTCTTGATGACTAATCTTTAAGGACTGGGAAAAGTCTTGATGACTGATATGTAATGGCTAGGAAGAGTCTTGATGACTAATCTGTAAGGACTAGGAAAAGTCTTGATGACTAATCTGTAATGACTAGGAAGAGTCCTGATGACTAATCTGTAAGGACTAGGAAAAGTCTTGATGACTAGAAAAGTCTTGATGACTTATCTGTTATGACTAGGAAAAGTCTTGATGACTAATATGTAAGGACTAGGAAAAGTCTTGACGACTAATCTGTAAGGACTAGGAAGTTTTGATGACTAATCTGTAATGATTAGGAAGAGTCTTGATGACTAATCTGTAATGACTAAGAAGACTCTTGATGATTAATCTGTAAGGACTAGGAAAAGTCTCAATGACTAATCTTTGAAGACTAGGAAGAGTATCGATGTCTTATCTGTGATGACTAGGAAAAGTCTTGATGATTTATCTGTAATGACTAGGAAGTCTTGATGACTAATCTGTGAGGACTAGGAAAAGTCCTTATGAAATATCTGTAAGGACTAGAAAAAGTCTTGATGACTTATATGTAAGGACTAGGAAAAGTCTTGATGACTAATCTGTATTGACTAGGAAGAGTCTTGATGACTTATCTGTAACGACTAGGAAAAGTCTCGATGACTAATATGTAATGACTAGGAAAAGTCTTGATGACTTATCTCTAATGACTAGGTAAAGTTTCGATGACTAATCTGTAGAGACTAGGAAAAGTCTTAGTGACTCATCTGTAATAACTAGTTAAAATTTTGATGACTAATCTGCAAGGACCAGGAAAGGTCTTGATGACTTGCATGTAAGGACTAGGAAAAAGGCTCGATGACTAATCTGTAATGACTAGAAAGAATATTTATGATTAATCTGTAAGAACTAGGAAAAGTCTTGATGACTAATCTGTTAGGACTAGGAAAAGTCTAGATGACTTAATCTGTAATGACTAGGAAGAGTCTTGATGACTAATCTGTCAGGCCTAGGAAGTCTCGATGACTAATCTGTAAAGACATGTAAAAGTCTCGATGACTAATCTGTAATCATTAGAAAAAGTCTTGATGACTTATCTGTAATGACTAGGAAGTCTTGATGATCATCTGTAAGGACTAAGAAAAGTCTTGATGACTTATCTGTAATGATTAGAAAAAATCTTGATGACTTATCTGTTATGACTAGGAAGTCTTTATGATTATCTGTAAGGGCTAAGAAAAGTCTTGATGACTAATCTGTAATGACTAGAAAGAGTCTTAATGACTAATCTGTAAGGAATAGGAAAAAAGTCTTGATGACTAATATGTAAGGACTAGGAAAAGTCTTGATGACTAATCTGTAAGGACTAGGAAAAGTTTTGTAGACTAATCTGTAATGACTAGGAAGAGTCTTGATGACTAATCTGTAAGGACTGCGAAAAGTCTTGATGACTGATATGTAAGGACTAGGAAGAGTCTTGATGACTTATCTGTAAGGAATAGGAAAAAAGTCTTGATGACTAATATGTAAGGACTAGGAAATGTCTTGATGACTAATCTGTAATGACTAGGAAGAGTCTTGATGAATCTGTAAGGACTGGGAAAAGTCTTGATGACTGATATGTAAGGACTAGGAAGAGTCCTGATGACTAATCTGTAAGGACTAGGAAAAGTCTTGATGACTAATCTGTAATGACTAGGAAGCTTGATGACTAATATGTTAGGACTAGGAAAAGTCTTGATGACTAGGAAAGTCTTGATGACTAATCTGTTCTGACTAGGAAAAGTCTTGATGACTAATATGTAAGGACTAGGAAAAGTCTTGACGACTAATCTGTAAGGACTAGGAAGTTTTGATGACTAATCTGTAATGATTAGGAAGTCTTGATGACTAATCTGTTATGACTAAGAAGACTCTTGATGATTAATCTGTAAGGACTAGGAAAAGTCTCGATGACTAATCTTTAAAGACTAGGAAAAGTATCGATGTCTAATCTGTGATGACTAGGAAAAGTCTTGATGACTTATCTGTAATGACAAGGAAGTCTTGATGATTATCTGTAAGGACTAAGAAAAGTCTTGATGACTTATATGTGAGGACTAGGAAAAGTCTTGATGAAATGTCTGTTAGGACTAGAAAAAGTCTTGATGACTAATATGTAAGGACTAGGAAAAGTCTTGATGACTAATCTGTATTGACTAGGAAGAGTCTTGATGACTTATCTGTAAGGACTAGGAAAAGTCTCGATGACTAATATGTAATGACTAGGAAAAGTCTTGATGACTTATCTCTAATGACTAGGAAAAGTCTCAATGACTAATCTGTAGAGACTAGGAAAAGTCTTAGTGACTCATCTGTAATAACTAGTTAAAATTTTTATGACTAATCTGTAAGGACCAGGAAAAGTCTTGATGACTTACCTGTTATTACTAGACAAAGTCTAGATGACTTACCTGTTATTGTGTCGCCTTCGTTCACGCAGTGGTTACATATAGGGATCACTATCCGTCGTCTTGCGTCGTCGTCGGTGTCGTCGTCGTTCGCGTCGGCGTCACAAAAAGTTCTGTCACAATTTTCTCAGGAACTATGTATCCGAGCTTTCTGAAAGTTGGCATCGAGTATCAGTATGGGGACCTATACTGTGTAAAGAGTTTCGGATCTCTCGCATGCCCACTTCCTGTTTGACGAAACTTAGAATAATTGTTGCGTCTTGGAAATTTCTGTCACATTTTATTCAGGAACCACAATTCCAAGCCTTCTGTAATTTAGCATGAAGTATCAGTATGGAGACCTATACCATGTAATAGAGTTTTGAATCTCTGGAATGCCCACTTCCTGTTTGATTGAACTTAGAATATTTTTTTTTGAGTCTTGAAAATTTCTGTCACGTTTTTCTCAGAAACCGCATATCCCTGCCTTCTGCAATTTGGCATGGAGTATCAGTATGGGGACCTATAATGAGTAAGAGGATCTGGGATCTCTTGCATGCCCACTTCCTGTTTGACGTTACTACTTTTAGTGTTATTGCGCAGGCGACACATGTCTTCCGTTGAAGACTTACTACTAAGTTACTAGACAAAGTCTAGATGACTAATCTGTAAAGACCAGGAAATTTCGAAGACTAATCTGTAATGACTAGGGAAAGTTTTGTAGACTAATCTGTAATGACTAGGAAAAGCCTTGATGACTATTCTGTAATGTCTAGGAAGTCTAGATTACTAATCTGTAATGACTAGGAAGTCTAGATTACTAATCTGTAATGACTAGGAAGAGTCTTGATGAGTAATCTGTAATGACTAGGAAGAGTCTTGATGACTAATCTGTAATGACTAGGAAGAGTCTTGAAGACTAATCTGTAATGACTAGGAAAATTGTAGATACACTAGGAAAGTCTCAATGACTACTCTGTAATGACCAGAAAGTCTTGAAGACTAATCTGTTAGGACCTACAAAAGTCTTGATGACTAATCTGCAAAAACTAGGAAGAGTTTTGATTACCAATCTGTTATGACAAGGAAAAGTCTTAATGACTAAACTTTATTGACTAGGAAAAGTCTTGATGCCTTATCTATAATGGCTAGGAAAAGTTTTGATGACTAATTTGTATGGACAAGGAAAAGTCTTGATGATTTATCTGTTATTTACTAGACAAGGTCTAGATGACTAATCTGTACAGACTAGGAAGTCTCGATGATTTATCTGTAAAGCCTAGGAAATGTTTTGTTGACTTATCTGTAGGTACAAGGAAAAGCCTTGATGACTAATCTGTAAGGACTAGGAAGTCTTGATGACTAATCTGTAATGACTAGGAAATGTCTTGATGACTAATCTGTAAGGAGGAGGAAGTCTTGATGGCTAATATGTAATGACTAGGAAAAGTCTTAATGACTAATCTGTAATCACTAAGAAGAGTCTTGATGACTAATCTGTAATGACTTGGAATAGTCTTAATGATTAATCTGTAATGACGGGGAAAACTTTTGACTAATTTGTAAGGACTACGAAGCGTCTTGATGACTTATCTGCAATGACAAGCAAAGTTTTCATAATTTATCTGTAAGCACTAGGAAGCGTCTTGGTAACTAATCTGTAAGGACTAGGAAGTCTTGATGACTAATCTGTAATGACTAGGAATTATTGATGATTAATCTTTAATGACCTGTAAAACTTTTGACTAATTTGTAAGAACTACGAAGCGTATTGATGACTTATCTATAATGACTAGGACGCAATTTTACGACTAATCTGTAATGACAAGAAAGCGTCTTGATGACTTATCTGTAAGGACTAGGAAGTCTTCATGACCTATCTGTAATGACTAGGACGCGACTTGACGACTAATCTGTAATGACTAGGAAGCGTCTTGATGACTTATCTGTAAGGACTATGACCAGGGAAATCTTGATGACTAATACGTAATTACTAGGAAAGTTTTGATGACTAATTTGTAGGGACTA
This sequence comes from Modiolus philippinarum, assembly GCA_002080025.1. NCBI lineage: Eukaryota > Metazoa > Mollusca > Bivalvia > Mytilida > Modiolidae > Modiolus > Modiolus philippinarum. The sequence goes on from MJUU01066584.1 coordinate 9,058, forward strand.
TGAAAAGTTTTGATATTTTTTTCTGTTTGGACTAGGAAGCATCTTGATGACTAATTTGTAAGGACTGGGCAAGTCCTCATAACTTATCTGTAATAACTAGGAAAGGTCTTGATGACTAATCTGTAACGACAAGGACTAAGGCAGTATTGATTTTGATAACCAACCATATCACTTCAGGCACATATTCAAATGAAATAAAACTTTCATTAAAATACAAGCAACAATGCACTGACAAGATTCCTTCCCCTTCTTTTCCAGAAAATATTAAAAAGCAAATTATCTCCTCTTCAGAATTTCAGCAGATGTTTTCTTAAACAGCTGCTTGAATTTCGATGAAATGTTACACATAAATAGTCCACACGTCATTCTCGTGAAGTTTTGTATGAAGAAGTAGAAGATGAAAATGTTATTTTCACATCGAGTCCATTTATAAACTATGTTCCACGCTGGCTGCCATGTTTTTATGGGACTGGAACTAAATCAGAAATCTTGTTTATTACCTTCCATACATCATTTTCTGAGTCAGTGGTTTTTGAGGAGAAGATGAAAATGTGAATTTCCAACAGGGCCAATGTTAAACTATGTGAAGTACTGGCGGCCATGTTTGTCAGATGGGAAGAAAATGAGCAATCTTTGTGAAAAAAACCTTCCTTGCGTCATTCCATGAAAGTTTGGTTGAATTTGCTGCAGTGATTTCAGAGAATGTGAAAATGGCGATTTTCCCATTGGGTCCAATGTTGAAACTACATTCCACAAATGCAGTCATGTTTTATCGAACTGAGACGAAATGAGCAATCTTCGTAAAAGACCTTCAAAACATTATTCCTATAAATTTTGATTGAATTTGCTACAGTGGTTTCAGAGGTGAAAAGGAAAAATATGGTTTTCCTACAGCATCCAATGTTAAAAATATGTTCCCACTGGTGTCCATGTTTTTAATCAGATCAGAACGAAATGGTCAATCTTTTTAAAGGACCTGCCATTCCTGTAAAGTTCGGTTTAATTTGCTTCAGTTTATTTAAAGGAGATGATAATGTGAAAAGTTAATGGACGGACGGAGGGATGACAGACAGGCGACCAAAGCAAAGTGATGGCAATAGCTCACACTGATCATTTGGGTCCAGTGAGCTACAAAAGATGGTTGCCAGCATGCAACATACTTTAACATGGCACCCAAAGGGAAAATCTTATTTTATGATCTTCTCTGAAACCACTGAAGCCAATTCAACCAGACTTTACCTTAACATTTGTCAACGGTTTTCATGTCACATGTACGGTTCATGAGATAGATGGGGCCCAAAATGGGTGAATTTTACAACAAAAAAAAATTTCTACCCCGGTTCTGAGGCATGAAAAATTAATGTAGCGCTGAACTTTTACATTTTTGATAACTTGTTTCCTTTTGGCGATGTAAGGGCCAAATGGGGCCAGATTTACAAATGTGTAGGTTACCTAGATTTTTTATTTTTCATCGGATTTTGATTGGATTTTTTCTTTAGATTCCTCTTGTTGTAAGCTTTCAGTAGTATGTCAACAGATTTTTGGTAGCTTTTATCGTTTAAGAGCTTTAAGGGGTCAAAGGGGCCACTATTGCAATTTTCCGAAATATGTATAAATCTTTATTTCTCATCCAATATCGATGGGATTTTTTTTTTAATTCCTGTTGTTTTAAGCTTTCAGTAGGATGTCAACAGATTTAGCATAACTATTACAGTTTCTGAGCTTTCAGGGATCAAAAGGGCTTTAATTTCTATTTTCCCTAGATTGTGTCCAGCTAACTACTGTGTAATGCTCCTTATTGTGTCAATCTAGTTACTGTGTCAAGTTCTTATGCATAACTGGATCCACATTCACTTTAGATTACTTGTTCAAATTTCAGTTGTCGACAATGCTGCAGTCGTATCATGCAGCGCTCTGCGTAGCCCTTTATTTGCCATTTTCATAGACATGGCCTAGAGTATTTCGTCAGGTGAGCTTTTCAGGCTCAGACCCTGAGCCTCTAGTTTTTTGTCAAATCGAAACGAAATGAGCAATCTTTGTAAATGACTTCCCATATATCATTCTTGTAAAGTTTAGTTGAATTGCTTCAGTGGTTCCAGAGGAGAAGATGAATCTTTTTTTCTATAGGGTTCAATGTTAAAACTAAGTTCAGCATTGGCAGCTATATTTTAAGCTCACTCCACGAAGTGAGGGGGCTTATGTGATGCCCTTAGTGTTGGCGTCCAGCTAGATAGAATGGTTACAGTCCTTTCCCACTGACATGCACAACATCAACCATATTGGTTTACCTGATGCCTTTTGGGATAACATCTGGAATGCAATGCTTTACTTCAGATGCTGTGTCTGACTTGCATTTTAAACAAAGCGACTTGTTTAGGTAGAATGGTTAAAGTCTATTCTTGCTTACAGACATGTCCCGCATCAACAATATTGGTATATGTATGATGCATTTTTGGATGGCAACTTCAATGTATGCTTCGGATGCTGTCTCTGACCTACATCAGAAACTTGGTTAGGTAGAATACTAGTAGTTAAATTCCATTCCCACTTTCTGACATGTCCCGCATCAACCATATTGGTATGTATTATGGGATGAAGAATTCAGCAGATGCTGTCTCTGACCTACATTTTACGCATGAGCGACTTGGTTAGGTAGAATGGTTAAAGTCCATACCTGCTGACCAACATGTCCCACATCAACAATATAGATATGTGACAATACCAAACTAACTGTAAATTTAATTTGTGCATATGGCCATTTCGACAACTCGTGTCTCTTAAGTGCAGATCAAATTAAAATATTAGGAAGGCCATAAACTCGAAGATGTTAAAAACTGATAGAGAACAAATAACACATATGATTAAATCAGCTAAGGACAGAGCTTTGCGTGAGGGAGATACTCCTTAGTTTTCAACAAAATTTTACAAAATTTAATTGCAAGTTTCTACAAGAATTTTGGGATGAAAACTTAAATACATGCTGTGTCTTCCGATGCTGTGTCTGACCTTCATTTGAAGCATGAGTGACATGGTTAGGTAGAATGGTTCAAGTCCATTCTTATTTACTGACATGTCTCACATCAACCATATTGGTATGTATGGTGCATTTTGGTTTGACAACTTCAATGAATGCTTTGGATACTGTCTGTGACATAAATTTTACACATGAGCAACTTGGTTAGGTAGAATGGTTTAAGTCCATTCCAGCTTACTGACATGCCCCCCACCCCAAGGCATGTCCCACATCAACCATAGTGTTATGCATGATACATTTTGAGGAGACAGCTGCAATGAATGCTTCGGATGGTGTCTGTTACATTCATTTTATGTGTGAAGGAATCTGCAAGGAAGAATGGTTCTAGTCCATTCCTGTTCAACATGTGCCAATGCTGTGCAAAAAGGTGAGCTTAACAGGCTGTTGCTGCTTACTATGTTAATTTCAGATCAGAATGAAAGAAATGGACCTACCATGCATCATCCTTATTTAAGTTTTGTTGAATTTGCTTCAGTGCTTCAAGAGGAGATGAAAATATGATTCTTCCCATAGGTTCCAATGTTAAAACTATTTTCCAAACTGAAGTACATGTTTCTCATTGAATCCAAACAAAATTGAAATGAGCAATCTTTGTAAGGGACCTCCCATACATAATTCCTGTAAAGTTTGGTTGAATTTGCCTCAGTGGTTCTTGAGAAGAAGATAGAGTCTACTATTAAAACTATGTTCCACGCTGGAGGCTATGTTCAAAATGAGGAATTTGTGTAAAGGTGACCTCATATACATCATTCCTCTAAAGTTTGGTTCAATTTGCTTCAGTGGTTTCAAAGACAAAGAGGATGAAAATGAGATTTTTCCAAAAGATTCAATGTTAAACAATGTTCAGCGCGGGTGGTCATATTTTATTTTGGCTCAATAATTGCTATAAAGTTTGGTTGTATTTGATTTCGTGGCCCCTAAGAAGATGAAGATGTGATTTTTCCCATTAGGTCCAATTTTAAAGCTATTTTTTATGCTGGCGCCAATGTTTTGTTATTAAAAAGAAATGAGCAACATTTGTAAAGGACCTCCCATACATCATTTCTGTAAAGTTTGCTTGACTTTGCTTAAGTGTTCATGTAGAGAAGATGAAAATGTGATTTTTCCATAGCGTCCACTGTTAAAACTAAGCCATGTTTTTATGAGATTTGAACAAAATGGTCAATTTTTGCAAAGAACCTTCCATTTCTATCATATTAGTAAAGTTTGGTTGAATTTGCTTCAGCATTTTCAGAGGAAATGATGAAAACTTGAAAAGCTAATGACAATGGATGCCAAACACTGTGGCAATAACTCACACTGATGGGAAAAAATGGAAAATCCTGGATTGATCATAGAATTCACAGCATGTAAAATTGGAAAACCTGAGGAATACATAGTGCACATCTGCAATATATACAGAAGAGGTTTTGCAGGTTGAAAAGTAAATTATGGTTGAGGAGAAGGTGTGGGTGATTGAGAAATAAACTCCAACAAGCCAATTTTAATGGCCAAGTCCAATTTAGATGCACATCTGGAGTAAAATATTCACTGAAGCATAACTGAATGTTGAAAAGTATCAGGTGTTTAGGAGGAGTTACAGACTGCAGATAGTCATTGCCATTACAAACATCTGGATGGACAAAATGATGAATGGATGTAAGACGACTGATATTGATCCTGGTATGTGTCAATCCTGCACTAGTTACAATAATACAACATAAAAACTCTCATAATTTTTAATTCAAATCAACAATATCTTAGAAACAATCTACATGTAAATGAGTACAGTATGGAGTAATTAACATATATATAATTACCTGATATAATTATTAATTAGAAAACATATTACAACCTGCTGAGAAAACAAATGTACAATGTACGTTTCAATTAAACCAAATATAATCTACAATATAATAATGAACAACCTACTATATGTTTACTTGAATTGCTGTTTCAGGATTAAATAAATTAAACACTCCTAGGTAGATGTACTGTAGTGATATAACATGTACAGTTGTTCCAACTTTATGTACAAAAATGTGATAATTGCAATCAACTTAATTCTTAAGTCCATATTAAAATAATTCCTAGATTCTCATCAATTTTTTCTCCAAAGGGCAGGGGAATTTTATTATATATTTTGATCAAATTTTGTGAAAAATGCTGTCATTTTAAAAGAAATTGACCCAGATTTACCAAAAAATCAAAATAAAATTTTTTGAGGGTGGGGTGTAAAAATCAGGTCAGTTAGGATGAGAATCTAGGAAATTATTTTAATACGGAATAATTAGCAGATTCTCATCGGGTTCAAAAGAATAATGGGGCCAGCAGAAGGCTTTTATATTTTTTATTCTTTTCTAGGAACTTAGAAGAAAATGAAATTGAAATCGCTAGTTTTGAAAAATAACAAAATTAGGTCCTACATGTAATTATAAGGGGAGGACAATGGTGAGAATCATTTGATTACATGTAACTTGAAACTTGTATGACTCAAGTTTCCCATTGCAGACAGTTGTAGTTATCTTGGATAGGACCTGCCAGACACATTTTTAAACATCCATAGACTATTGTAACAAGTCTCAGTTGCAGATCCAGACTTTCTGCTAAGAGTGGCCCAACCCATAATTTTTCAGAAAGGGGGACCTGGAACCCAATTATAACAAAAAACTCCAAAAATGTTAAATATTTTCAAACCTAAGGGTAGGACCACCCCCTGGTTCCGACACTGAGTCTGGTTCCAACTGAGGTAATATTTTCAGAAGAACAGATCTCTACATGTGTTTTTCCATATAAAGGGTCCCGTGTTGAAATACATGTAAATTTACTGTATGTTTGTCAGGGGTAGGAATCTTAGATAAAGTAAGAACTAAAAAACACATTTTACAAGGGGTCGACCATTCTAGGACTTTTGTGGCCTAGATTGGTTCCAACTGAACTAGTTCAAAAATTCAGAGGGTTTATGCTGGACAGACCAGTTGCAATGCAAAGTGCACTGCATAAGCCTGGTTTTTAGCCAGCTGATCCAAGCTAAAAAAAAACAGGTGATGAGCTTAAAAAAAGATTTAGATAAATTGTATTCATATTACATTTGATAATATCACAACTTTAATCACCCAATACACATAATTAATGAGTAAATTTAATCAAACCAACTATGAAAAGTGAAAAAGTAGTAAAATCCAGTTTAAATTAATCATAACAAATTATACCTACAATGCATACATGTATCTGCATATATATACCTTCCCAATAAATGCCAATTAGTGAAATTTGTAACGATAAACAAGATATGTGTGAAGAAAAAGAACACAAATTTTGTTGCAATTAAGATAACAGATAGATACAGTTAACATTTGTATCGTGTTCATGTTTGTTTTATAAAATTCATTTTGTACCATACATGTATAAATACAATACAGCCAGAGACTTGCCATGATAAATCAATGTGAAAGACATATTACTCTTAATTTATAAATGAATATATCTTTTTTCCTAATTGGTCTATCCAAATAATTTCTTTTAGATGTCAGCTGAAAGATTGCATCACTTTAAATGCAAAAGAAATCAAGTTGATAGATCAAACTAGAAATAAATTATATATATTTCACTAAGCAGAGTGATATGTCTATCCCAGTGATTTATCTCTGTAAGTCTCTGGCTATACTGTAATTAACTTAACACTTATTTAATTACTGATTAAGACGACTTTCAGCAAAACCAATATGATATTTATGAGGTATATCAACTAGAGGCTCACATGAGCCTGTATCGCTCACCTGGTGAATGGTTTTATATCATTGTCACCAAGAGACCATCCATTCATACTATAAATCAGTTCACCAGATGTTACATTTTCAATCTTGGATGAGTTACAAACATAAAAATTACAAACTTTGAAAGGGAACACCCAAAGACAATCGTTACCAAACTTGGTTCCCATTGGCTCAGTAGGTTCATAGGAGAAGACATGTGAATGCATTTCCCATAGGGTCCCTATTTTAAACTATGTTCCACGCTGGCGGCCATCTTGGATGAGGTACAAACGTCAAATCACAAACTTTGAAGGGGACAAGCCAAGGACTATTGTGACCAAGTTTGGTTGAATTTGGCTTGGTAGTTTCAGAGGAGAAAATCTTTGGATGCATTTCCCATAGGGTCCCTATGTTAAACTATGTTCTCTGCTGGCAGCCACCTTCAAAGAGGTACGAACATAAAAATCACAAATTCAAGGGGACCACCTAAAGACTATTGTGATCAAGTTTGGTTCCAAATGGCTCAGTAGTTTCAGAGAAGAAGATCTTTGAATACATTTCTAATAGGGTCCTATGTTAAACTATGTCCTGTGCTGATGACCATCTTAGATGAGGTATGAACATAAAAATCACAAACTTTAAAGGGGACCACCTGAGGACTATTGTGACAAAATTTGGTCCACATTGGCTCAGTGGTTTCAGAGGAGAAGATCTTTGAATGCATTTCCCATAGGGTCCTACATTGTATGTTAAACTATTTCCCCTAATGGCGGCCATCTTGGATGAGATGCTAATCTGCTGGACATATGTAGAAATTGAAGTCCTGGAAAAGCTCAACACTTTTGTAATTCACATTTAAAGTCCATCTCAAACAGTTTTTGAAATAAAAGAAAAAATGTTATAAAATCGTGAAAATTCAAAGAAAAAGGAGCCATAACACCTATGTGGTTCATCAGATTTTCTTCAAACTTGCAGGAAATGTAGATCTTACTATGCTGACCATTTTTGTAATTTAAACTTCACTTCTATCTTCTACCATTTTCACTATATAAGACAAAAAGTAACAAAATAAAACAAAAATTTTAGGGAAAAGGGGCAATAACTCCAAGATGGGTTATCAGATATTCTTCAAAATTGCAGGGTGGGTAGATCTCATCATGCTGATCATTTTTACCCCATGTCAGATTTTTGATATCTGTAACGGTTTTCGAGTAATTATACCCCCGCTCCGTAGGAGAGGGGGTATACTGTTTTACCCTTGGCCGTCTGTCTGTCCGTCTGTCCGGAACAACTTTCGTCAAGGATTTCTCAGCTTGTGTATGTAGTAATGATTTGATATTTAGTCTGAAGCTTAAGTATGATGAGTTGTACGGTGTCTCCCCTTTTCAAGTCCAGAACTCATCTACTTCCTGTTTGACGAGAACTTTAATTTTTTCCCACAATAGCCATATATTGGAATTTGTCGTCAAGGATTTCTCAGCTTGTGTTTATAGTAATGATTTGATATTTGGTCTGAAGCTTAAGTATGATGAGTTGTATCGTGTCTCCCCTTTTCAAGTCTGGAACTCAACTACTTCCTGTTTGACGATAACTTTAATTTTTTCCCACAATAGCCATATATTGAAATTTTTCGTCAAGGATTTCTCAGCTTGTGTTTATAGTAATGATTTGATATTTGGTCTGGAGCTTAAGTATGATGAGTTGTATCGTGTCTCCCCTTTTCAAGCCCGTAACTTATCTACTTCCTGTTTTACAATAACTTTGATTTTTCCCATTATACACATGTAGCCATATATTGAAATTTTTCGTCAAGGATTTCTCAGCATGTGTGCGTAGTAATGATTTGATATTTGGTCTGAAGCTTAAGTATGATGAGTTGTATCGTGTCTCCCCTTTTCAAGTCTGGAACTCAGCTACTTCCTGTTTGACGATAACTTTAATTTTTTCCCACAATAGCCATATATTGAAATTTTTCGTCAAGGATTTCTCAGCTTGTGTTTATAGTAATGATTTGATATTTGGTCTGAAGCTTTAGTATGATGAGTTGTATGGTGTCTCCCCTTTTTAAGTCCGTAACTTATCTACTTCCTGTTTTACGATAACTTTGATTTTCCCCATTATAGCAATATATTGAAATTTTTTGTCAAAGATTTCTCAGCATGTGTGTGTAGTAATGATTTGATATTTGGTCTGAAGCTTCAGTATGACCAGTTGTATCATGTCTCCCTTTTTCAAGTCCATTGCTCATCTACTTTCTGTTTGACTTCCTGTTCCTGTTTGGCAACTGTGCCAATTCTTGTATTGTCCACACTTGTACTGTGTCAGTAACTGTATTATGTCCACACACATTTAAATTTGCACTACCATTTTGATTCAGGATTCAATGAGTGCGGGTATAACTGGCTGCCATCAGGCGACAGCTCTTGTTTGCAAAAAACAAAAATTTACCCCTATGTTCTATTTTTAGTAACAGCGGCCATGTTGTTTGGTCTACGGACATAAAAATCACAAACTTGAAAAAGCATACCCTGGTGATGATTCAGGCCAAGTTACGGTAGTATTGGCCCAGCAGTTTCAGAGGAGAAGATCTTAGAATAAAAGTTAACGGACGGACGACGGACGCCGAGTGATGGCAAAAGCTAACATGGCCTTGGCCAGGTGAGCTAAAAATGTGTAAGTGAACTGTAATTTTTGATTATATACCTCATTGGTTTTGCTGAAAGTTGTAATAAGTGTTAAGTTACAGTACAGCCAAAGACTTATGGAGTGTACTGTTATTAATCCCCACCCCCCANCCCCCCCCCCCAAAATCAAATCATTGTAGATTGCATGAAGGACATAGGAATTGACCAGGTAATAGATTGTATTTAAATATGAGTATCATTTTCATTTGTTCAATGGACATTCTTTATATTGTTGTTAAATACATGTGTATATAGTACAGCCAGAGATTTACTGTGGCAAAGTATTGTGATAGACCAAGTAGTGAGATACAAATGTATTCTAAATAAACAAATAAATTTTCATTTATAAACAAAATGTATCTTTTTTCATGATTGATATAACATGTTTTCTTTTTTTTCTTTTGTTAGTATGCATCACTTTGAATGCATTAAAGAAAAAATGAAAAAATATAATACTGTAAACGTATTGATATTCGTGGATTCTTATTTTTGCGGTTTATGAAAGATTGACATATTTGCAGGTTTTAATTTTCAAGGTTTTCAATGTTTAAAAGGCCTTTCCTACACAAAAATATACTTTCATAGGTACTTTTTTTCATGTTCCAGAGCCAAATGCAGAAACAGCGAAAATTAGTACACCGCTTAAATTAATGTTTACAGTATTAAAATTCCACTATAAGGCAAAGTTATAGATCTATCACAATGTTTTACTAGTATGATGGCTGTACTGTATACATGTATATCTATAAAAATATATTTTCTGCAATAAAAATGTGAAAATATTGTTATCTTAACACCAGTTTCACAGAAATTAAGATTCCCACCCATCATGCATATTACCCATTACCATCTTACAAAATGTAAATGAACTAAGCTTTTAAATCATATCTACATGTACATGTATATGTAATGAGATTCTTTAATACTGAAATTGTAGCTTTTATTACTGAATTTATTTGATCCAACCGGGGAGGGGCTTATATGGTTAGCAGGATAATTTGTGTCAATGGGGTGGTGATTAAGTACATGTACATGTACCTGTAATCTTAACCCCACCCATAATAACCATATATAGTAATAACAAAATGTACACTGTAGATGAAACTTTGAGGTGATGGACAGGGCACAGACAGACCTGAAGAAAGGATAGAGGAGCAGGAGAAAGGAAAGCAAGGCAAAGAAAGAAAAGGGGTGGGGAAAAGAGAAGGGAGAAAAGGTTCATGTAAGTGAGACAGGGAGAAAAGGGAGAGAAAAAAAAGAGAGGAGACAGGAGAAAGGTAGCAACCTGTCAGCTCCCACTTCTATCATAGGGACAATGAAATTATTTTAACCATAACTATTACACATTTTATTAGCTTTATATGATTTCAAGAAAAATTTTGTAGCATGATATTTAAAATGTAGTTAATGTACATGTATATAGCAGTACAATGTACATGTCATTGTATGATTATTTGCAAATGCTACACATGTACAATGTACTGATTAATCGGACAAAGAAAAATATGCATACATGTACAAGAATGTTTCAAATTCCATGACAATATTGTCTAAAAACTGACATGATTGAGGTACAATTTTGTGAGACATTTTTTTTCATGTTTATGGTTTAGTACAGAATATTTACTAGTACTTGTATGTACATTTTTTGTAGAATGTATATATGCTATATGTTTCACAAAATCAATGGAGAAATACATGTATATAGATAAACATAAACAAGTTAATTTCAAATAATGTTCAAATTTCCTAAGTACATTTAACTTAGTAACTACAAGTAACAAAGCAACCCTCAAATTTAAAACATAAAATCTGTAAAACAAAGATAACAATATATCACAGAGGTATCTAGTTATATATTACATACTGTTTCAATAACCTTAACAAATAACAAACCTACATACTTAGTATATGTATATACAATGTATTGAATGTAATCATTGTAACATGTTAATCATACCAGCAGCATACAAACAGAAGAAATTAATTTGATTTAGCTTAAGTCAACTGTCGTTCTGTCACCAAAGCGACAGTGGACAGAGGCTGATATTATTGAATGTACCTTCATGTACATGTATGTATGTACATTGTAGCACCTTTTCGACCCTTTGTTTTGTTGATACTTATATACATTGAAATTACATGTACATGTATCACATCTAGAGAAACATTTATTTTTTGTGTATACATGTATCAAAATACATGTAAATTTATTATAACAAAATTCACAAAATAATTTAATGTGTTAAATATTAATTAGGCAACAAAAAAGTCACTGCTGATACAAAATGTACAAATCTCCGAAAACATTTCACTTTGTTGCACTAAATGGTTTAGTCTGTTTATACATCAATGTTGTTTACAGATGAAGTGAATTTTTAAACATGTACTAGTACTAGTACTGTTGTGTGAAGGCAGCAAGACTTTTTTTGATACAGTGTATGTGGGCCAATTTAATACATGTATCAGAAGATAAAAGCTGTTTAGAGATACACATGTACATCTTTTGTACAACATGTGCATTTAGGGTTATCTGGATTTCAGGGGAAAGTATATTACTAGTCAACATGCTAGTATAAGAATACATAGAAAAGACATGTTTCCATCCAAATTTTTCTTCTGATTTCTCATTCCTATCACCCACACGATTATATATGATTTTCATGATCATTCCTGCTAACTTCTTCAAAATCTGTATGGTTCTTTTTCTGCACATCAAATATTATACCTAATAACTAGAGGTGCAAAATT
>MJUU01066584.1:31487-41585 GCA_002080025.1 Modiolus philippinarum
CCCATAGGAAGGAGGTCCCCCCACCCCAAATGGACCTCCACCTAGCAGGGGGCTAAATAACAAAACAGGGGGGAGTGTAGTACCCAGTGAACCATGGCGGTGTTCCAGCTTGGGAGAATCTTACCTGACCACAACAGCATCACGTGCCTCTGGAACCACGTTGCCCCAGCCTCTTTCTGGTGTATATTCTAAAGTATAAAGACGCATTGATTCTGCTCATCACAGATATACCAGCGGGACTTTTAAAAGAACTTGGTAAGTGTCAATTATAACATGAATTTAGCGAAACCCAAAAGGGAGGTAACTTTTTGAAAAATCTCAAGGGGACAGAATGGTCCCCTGCTTGTGAAAACCAACCAAAAAATAAAGCATTTTTAATTAAACGTTATGATAGTTTAATCTTTAGCAGACGTTTAGCCAGCAACGTAATTCAAAACCAAATCCCCAATAGCGCTTACCATTCTTTAAAGTGCTACTTGTTTCAAGTAAAAAAATAAACAACTGTACTAACTTGAACTGTCTTCTCAGCGAGTAGGAAAGTATTAAAAAATCGAAAATATGCTAACTTACTGCAGAATATCATAAATATTGTGTAGGGAATTACTTTGTCCAGGATGGCTAAGAACGATCACTGTACTTTAAAACAAGTGTGCATGTTTAATGTTTGTTTGTCCGGTGTAGGAGGAATTTCCCTTTCAAGGTTTGACCAAGAAACACAAATTTTGACTAGAACTTGCATGGACCTTAATTAATTGGCAAATCATCTATTGATTTTAACGTGTGTTTCAAAAACTTTGTAAATTTTGCACCAATGGCTGGCCGTACGATACTACATCACTGAGATAGCTAATAAGATGTTGTTGGACATCTTGCACTAAATTCCGCTCAAACCAGTTCTCCGGACCGTCTTAACTTACTATCTTGGATCCCAGGCCATGCTAATATAGCCGGGAACGAGATAGCTGACCAACCAGCCAAAACCGCTGCAAGAGGCAGAATCACTAAACAGCCAGTATAAAGTCATTACAACAAATCAGATGTAAAATGGGCTGTGAAAGAGTCAACAAAAATGAAATGGCAAAACAGATGGTCCATCTCAGAAAAAGGAAGGGAACTTCATGAGCTTATACCAGATGTTGGTAATGCCTGCCACCTGGATATTCCAAGTATACAGATACGAAAGATCATGTCTGAACTAAGGACAGGACATGGCAGGCTAAATGAATATCAGCGCAACATTGGCAATTCCCTCGCGCCATATTGCGAATGCGGGGCAGAAGAAACACCTGAACATTTTCTCTTAAACTGCCCAAAGTACAGAGAAGCAACTTCGGAGATGAAATGTTCACAGAACTTACAAGTCTACATGAAAAAATAGACATGATAGCCATGCATACAAACAGCAAGAACTACAGAACATCTGCTGAAATAATAGGAGAATATATTCTGCTGAAGTGAAATATCCAGGTAAATCCTGCAATTTGATTGGTTACCTTGACAGGGGATATGAGACCGTATCCCCGTGGTGGCAAAATCACAATTTTTAAACGCTTTTTATAGAAAAATTATAGCACTTCTAGCAGAATATAAAAGTTATTCGGGCTTCACAGGGGATACGGGTTCAAATTCCCTGTCTGTGCCCTATATCCCCTTCGCCTGACGGCTCAGGGGATATAAAACACAGACAGGGAATATGAACCCGTATCCCCTGTGAAGATTCCCGAATAACATATAATATCCAGAAATCAGGACGATATCAAGAGCTGATCGTCATATCTTGATCCTGAGCCTAACACTACTATACCCAAAGTATCAGCGAGATATCACCCGGAGCTAAAGAACACAGTCGAGAGATATATTTAGTAGATCATGTGACGATTAGTGTCATCTTTGACCTTAGGATCAGGATCAGGATACTGGTTGGTAATTGTTGAAGGCCCACGGTAACTTCAAGATGAAGAACAATTAAAAAGGTGTTGTTGCGTAGCTTAATTTTAGCATGTATTGGCAGAGTATCATTTGTAGATTCATTTTGGGACCCGTCCGTTGTCATAGCAACTAGACTTTGTGCACAGCGGCCGGTAACATACGATATTGATAGACCGGGCCCCATCTATATGTATAACATATATATATAGATATACATATAGATGGGGCCCGGTCTATCAATATCAATATCGTATGTTACCGGCCCCTGTGACTTGGTGCCCCTATAGTACTTGGAGAAAACTGATCATGATTTTCTAGCGTTATTTTTTTTCAGTTTTGAGATATTTATATACCAGTCCGTGGTAATATATCCACAAACTTTGTCTGTTGGGCTTTTTATCCATGATCCCTTCGTTGTTTATTTAAGTTTGGGGTTTGTCTCCTCTGCGATGAGGTCGTAATAAAATTGCCACTTGCAAGAGGTGTATGCTCCCTATAGGGTCTGTAAGTCTCGTCATGTGACTCACGAGAATCCACGATAAACAGGGAATTCGAAAACGTTTCCCGCCAAATCATGACGTCTAAGGATTATGACGTTCAAATTTTTGTTTGAAACGTCATAAATTTTTGTTTAAAATGTAACTTCCGGGTACATTTTTTGATCCCGGAAGTTCCAAAATCGTACGAGACTTACAGGCCCTATATAGTTCAGTTTTGGTGTACTTGTTGAGAGAATATGGATACAATATCGGCATTCTCTCAGATTCTGGCCTTTTATTGATGTAATTTCCAAATGTTATTCTGATCATCTGATTTTATAGTGCCAACATCTCATGATTTTTTATGTCAAGTTTCTTGCAATTGACTCGATCGGTGACCCTTATATGGTTTTTAACATGTTGTTATTTTCTACTAGTCGTAACGACAAGTGTGACTTTTTGTCCGTATAAGAACACATTTTCAGTTCCATTTTATTGACGACCTATCGTACTTTTACACATTCATGCAAAATCTGGAGCCGAACTTTACAGATGTTAGGTCAGCAGAATGCAAAGTCCATTATCCGAAGAGAGTGAAACAAAGTTCGTTATGGCAGTGCTGAACGTAATATTTTTCTCCGATTATGAACCGTCATTTTATTGTCTTTGTTAACATACCTTTTTACCATAGTTCGAGTATTTTAATATGTTCCTGATGATTTAAAATTAAAAAAAAATAGTTTGGCTATTATGATTCTACTATGGACCGAACTAGAGGGTCTATGGCTTTATTTATTCAAGCCGAAGATAAAATGAATCACTGCAAAGTTTTATTTAAATCTGCTGCATTGGTTATTGGTAAGACATATTTTTGAAGACATTTCTTTACATTTTGTAAAAATATTAAATTTGAACAAAAAATCAACATCTACGTACAACAGAACAAGTGAAAAAGTTCAAATTATTTCATATTACTGTTTGCACCGGAGCGACAGTACATTTCGAGCTGTATCCTGAACACTGGAGGCGATTATTAGTACACACTTTTAAGCAAACAAAACAGAAACTCCCCTTACAACGATGACACGGAGTCTGTTTGCACATCTCCGCATGCTCTACCAAAGCTCCACATGTTGGACATAAGCGAAGAGAAGGAACATCGGGGATGTTCGAGTAATCCATTGTTTTCTTTGGACAAGTATTAAGCATTCGCTGGAGATCCTCCTTACTCAAACACTGGTGTTGAGGATTCCATGTCTGCTTGCATTCCCAACAAAAATCGAATGTAGTACCGTTCCCCTGGCATATTAAACAACGTACTCCTTTGGTTGACGGGTCAATTTTTTGACAGTATGAATGACAATTAGGACATTCTGTAAGTGATTCTTCTTTATGAATCAAATTCAATGTAATTTTTGCTCCCCAAAATATTTTCTCATCAACAGTCATGATTGACTTCTGTGCTATTTCATCAAAACTCCAAGTTTTGTTGCATTTAAAACATTTCATCTCGTGTTTTCCTTCTTTCAGTTGAACGGAGACGTTCATATACAAATTTTCAGCAGCTAAAATATAAAAAAGAACTAGTACATATCAGCTATAATTGCTTATAACGGAAAATGTTCCATACATATTTGGATATGTATTTTTTTGCTAAACTTCGGTGAAAAACGTGAAATCATGGTAGTACAGTAATAATAGATACCATACGATAAGAACAAAAAATTATACAGAATTGGCACACTTAGCGAAACTACATTGGACCGATTCAGAAATATAACGGCATTGTGGGATCGTCAGTGTTTTAGACGTTTCTGATTTGTGAAAACGTATTTTACGAGGACGCTTTGCGAGCACAACGTTATTTGCGATGACGGCAGTTTAATTTTTGAATTGGTCCATTTGTCATGTAATTAACACGGACAAACTCACAAGATTCTCACAACGCATATCATTTTATTATGAAAGAAAAATTCTTACTAAAATATATTATGACTGATGAGACTGAAGAAGAAAGTATTCAGTTCACGTCAAGTATTGTTTTTAAAATTCTATGAATGTCGCCGTTCACTCTGGGACTAATATAACACTGAGTTTTTTTTGTCCAAGGATCGCTATAACAACGAGTGGGGACCGGAGAGGGTCTCATCCCCAAATCCCGACTTTATTTATACTAAATCCCGAAATCCCGAACTACAAGGAACTCAAACATAGGTAATCAACGATTGTTCATACTATTAAAATTGCATGCATATGCAAGGTTACCTGAACCAACAATGTACAGTTACTGAGCTATGAACTCGGATGTATACATAAATGTAAATCATTCATGCGTAAAATGTAGGTTTAAGTGACCTAATTTTGTCTTAATGCTGATGCATGCACATGCAAGAAGATCTGATCCCTGACATGAACTTGAATGTAAGTCACTCAAGCGAAAATGTAGGTCAAAGAGACCCAATTTTGCCTGGATACTGACCTTCCATCAAAGATGCATGCATGTGCAAGGTTAGATGATCCTACCATGTACAGTGACCGAGATCTGAACTCGGACTTAAACTTAAATGTTAGTCACTCAAGCGGGAAATGTAGGTCAAAGTGACCCAATTTTGCCTGGATGCTGACCTACCATCAGAGATGAACGCACATGCAGAGTTAAATGATCATTCTATGTATAGTTACTGAGATATGAACTTGGATGTTAATTTAAATGAAAGCCACTCAAGCAGAAAATATAGGTCAGAGAGACCTTATTTTCTTTAGGGCTGTGAGATAGCCCAAGATGCACCTGCATGCAAAGTTTGATGACCCTTCCCTGCATAGTTACTAAGATATATACCCAAATGCGGACGCGGACGCGGACCCGGACGAGAACACCGGGGGTACTCCAATAGTCCCCCTCAACTTAGTTGAGGCGAACAAAAAACTGATCATGGCATTTCGATTCCTAGTGCATTTATTTCATGAAATCCCAGACTTAAATTATAGAAATCCCGATTTCCCAAGCTGAAGAACCGCCAATCCCGGCATTCAGAAAAAGGTCCGAGCCCCTCAACCATGCAGAAGATATGAATGAAAACGTCCGACTGAATTACTGCGTAATTTTCGCTAAAACTAATGTTTTGTGTGCGTGAACTCGGTCATTTTTTCGACAAACGCTATTTTATTTTTAAAATGTATTCAAAGGTATTTCTTACAATTTTTTTTACGCTGGTGTGGTATTACAGGTCCAATCAATCACATGACGATCTTTATGAGCGAAAAATCGTGTTACTACGTAATAAAACAGCCTCGAATTGCTTTACTATGTATTAAATAGAGAGGAACTGAATTATTTGTCGACAAGTTAAAAGAATTATAAGGATTAAACATCGTATGAAAGGAATCTATTGAAGTATTCAATGTAATTTTTGCTCCCCAAAATATTTTCTCATCAACAGTCATGATTGACTTCTATGCTATTTATCAAAACTCCAAATTTTGTTGCATTTAAAACATTTCATCTCGTGTTTTCCTTCTTTCAGTTGAATGGAGACGTTCATATACAATTTTTTGACGCTGGTGTGGTATTACAGGTCCAATCAATCATCTGACGTTCTTTATGAGCGAAAAATTACAAAAATCGAGTATAAATCGTGTTGCTACGTAATAAAACAGCCTCGAATTGCGTTACTATGTACTAAATAGAGAGGAACTGAATTATTTGTCGACAAGTTAAAAGAATTATAAGGAATAAACATCGTCTGAAAGGAATTTATTGGGGTATAAATGGGAATCAAGCCACTCACATAAATATGGTCCCTACATATCATAGTCCTTTGGAACTTTCATTTATACGCCAATAAATTCCTTTAAAACCGGGCGTTTAATCCTTGTATAAATCTCTCTTTTAATTTCAAAGTAACGAATTTTTCCATGTATTTTTTGTCATTTTTCGCTCGATAACTACCAGCAGGCGACTGTGATTAAATCCATTCATCAGCATTGGACTAAAGGAGTTTATGACAGACACATTTCTTTGTCTTATATTTTGGATTTTTTTGTATGTGTGTTTTGGTTTGTTTGTAGTTTTGTTTTGTTCAATGCTTTGTGGTTTGTTTTTTTTTTTTTGCTCTTCTTTCTGCAGACTTACTTATTGCATGGCCACAAGTCATAAGGACTCTTGGTTCGTCCATTCCTGCATATGTTATGTCAGGTAACGAAGTTCTCATACTAAAAGGTAGGAATCTGTCTTCGGGATGCTGCATAATACCAATTACATTCTTTGTGTTTACGTAATCATCGTCTGCCATCACAAACCAGTATTCCAAAGACACGATATCAATAAGATGGCATGCTAGACCCATGTGTTTTGCAATTTCCTTCCTGATTTGTCCAGCATTTATTTGCTACAAACAAGATAGATGTAATAAGTAGTGAATGAAAAAAGGAAAATAGTTTCCATACTTAATGACACCAAGTTATAAGAATCACAATAATATCTACCAAGGAGATGTATTCATAGAAATTTCGACACAACACTACAGACCTGGAACAAAAATGATGGTTGTAGTACTTAAATACCTAACTCAGAAAGGAAAACGAAAACACACACACACATCGAGAGATCGAGAGAGAGAGAGAACTAAAAAGAAAACAAAGTCCAGAATTCAATTTTCCCCAAATTGCAAATTTAATTATCCAGTGCATTTTACCTATTAGCCGTGAAAAATTATGAAGTCAAGTTTGTCTTATCTGACAATTTATCATGTCATTCTGAAATATTGTTCTTATCTACACTAATCTTTTAACTTAATTACCAATCACAGTACTATGGTGATTTTCAAATAAAAGTTGCTTGTCAAATCAACTGAGAAGGATAATATTCATGACAGATTTCCTGGATCATTAACATATTTTATTTGTAATTCATCAATAAATCTACCATTATTGCTCTAGTAACACCTATAACAACACCTTAAAAACTCCCGTCTTTTGTATATTCATCAAGCAATCAAAGTTCTATAGTATTCTATTGTATACCAATTCGTATTGCCTGAAGGGGTTTACCTTGATGCTCCAGTGATGACAAATTAATATACAGTAGAATTCTGTAGAACTTTGATTGGTTGATTATCAAATAAAAGGAGTTTTGAAGGAGTTGCTGTAGGTATTACTAGAGGAATATTGGTATGTTCATTGAAGTATTGCAAATATAACACGTTAATGATCCAGGAAATCCGGCATCAGTGACTCATAACTCTGGTTACATTTGCACGTCCACATGTAGTTAGCCATTCCCTATTTTCCTTTTTATAGTTCCCTCTCAAGATAAGAACTTTTCATTATGAATTTCTACCAATAAATCCATCTACCACACGAAGATGTAGTAATACATACCTGGTTGATAAATACTCTTGACACATTTTCTTGTTTTGACACACGGCAATATCTAATCATTTCCATTGTTTGCAGAACTACAAAGATTCATATAAACACTTATTACATATATGCTAGAAGATAACAGATTCGACATTGCACATTACAATGTAACAAAACATTTCAGAATTCAAAATTGTTTCTGGCCTTAACTGACCAGCCCAATCCGGCTGCATCCTTTGCTTGACTGCTAAATAATGTATGTGATGAAAGTATTTTATAAATCGGAAGTGAAGTTTACAAAGGTTATGTCAAAGAAAGTGAGAACCGTCAGTCTAAAACGAATAATCCAAGTGGCAACATTTGAAACACCAAGAAACAAAGACTTAACATGAAACGGAACAGAAGAGCAAAAAATAAGACACACGCACATACAAAGACGAAAAGCACGGACATAAACTTCATAAGTTGTCGCTGGAGGAATGTTGCTAAAAAAAGGAAAAGGGAAGTTGACTATTGGAACTCAAAGGTAAAGTCATCGTTTTCGTCATACAGCATAGTGTGTAGCGTACCTCTGTTGTCAATTTCAAGATGAAGGTCAATGAGAATGGGCCGATGTAGAAGTGTCTGTAGAATCTTTAATTTTGAGCTCTTTTGGTTAGATATTAAGATGAAGAAAATCACCATCGCGAGGGTTGTTCAGTCAAAATATCATATTTATTACGGAAGCTGAAATTAAAGGGTTGGGCATGTTTTTATCTTTATTTTGATGAATTCAGCATCATATGAGTGGGGAAACAGATAGGCTAAAAGAGGTGACAGTTTATACCCATTGGAATTAAGATAGTTTGTTGCAAAACGGGTCCTCCAAACTAGACAAATATATTGTCGATCATTTTAATCACTTCTACCTCTGAATTTTATTTTTTTCTCGGATTCGGAGTCGTATTTCACAAAGCATGTATTTTTCCTACCTATGACTTCGTTCACCGTTCTTACGCCGAGATAAATCTTTCAGCCGAGATTTCAGTCGTTCACGAGGAATGGAAGTACAAAGTATGCTGTTACAGTGTGCTTATGATGTAGAGTCCACAGTTCATTTACACTACTTATTGAAAAGCAAGTATCACAATATTTCAGGAGGCGCTATTTTACGGCTGTCCAGATGGAGGTTAACAACTAAGAAATTGGTTTTGTAGAACATTTCACAGATCCAACGATGTATCGTTCTTTGTATTGGCAACATTGTAATTTTGTTACCCGGTAAAAGGGGAGGCCAGTGCCTTCATCCTTTGTCGAAATCCCAAAGGAAAGCAATACAGGTTTATGGTTCTGTAATATCTCCTCCTTAGACAGAGTAGTAGTTGTGAAGGTTGGATTGTCCTGTGAATTATCATTGACCAGCTCCTCTCTAGATAATCGATGCATTGACTCAGTTTACAAATAAAAATGTTAAAAATCAACGCCATATTTGTCATGAATAGAGGACAGGTATTAAACAAATCTGCATTTCTGAAAATGATGATGCTTTTGTTTTAATTGACCCAGAAGCTGATTGATTTGTTTTAGAATTATGGACCTCACAGCCTTAATTAACTCCGAAAGAAGATCAAGGACGCCGTCATCTTGTTCACGTTTAATAAATTTTCTGGCGTAGTCCTCTACAACATCCAACATTTTGCTCCCAATTGAAAGATTGTGGTTCAAGAAATTTGATCATTTTTCAAGGATGCCTCAATAGACGTGTTTTCAATGGCATTAAAGTCTCCCGTTATGATGTGTTCACAGGGACTATATCTGTACGGTGAATGAGAACTTGAACAACGGATGGTTTAGACCAAGGGTCGTTAGTGGTAAGGTTTTGCAAAATGACAGGTTTATGATTGATGTTTTATATGCTGTCTTTAAATATTGGTATAAGAAATGATTGGTCCTTAAAATATGGAGTTATCCTTTTTCTTATTTTTTGGTGATGCGATTTATATAGGCAGTTGCTGTTATCCAAACCCTTATTTTCAAACTTTATTGGTAGAAGCGAACGGCGTTCTTCTACAGGTGTGTGTTCTTTAACATGGTTGAATAACCTATGTTGACACCAAGCATGAATTTGCATAAAAATGAAAATTGATCAGTAGTAAAAATGTCTAAGGATTTATTATATAAACACTTTAATTCAGTTCGTGGTAAAAAGAGTAGTTAACTATGGGGAAAAATCTGCGGTTTTCAAAATTTTCTCCATAGTTAACTACTATCTACGGGACTAACGAGAATAAACAAACATGTGAGATTTGTTATTCACTACAGTTGAGACGGGTAAAACGGGTTAGATTCT
>MJUU01066584.1:44174-58641 GCA_002080025.1 Modiolus philippinarum
AAAAAAAAAAAAAAATTACAGAAAGTTACGTATAGTTTTAATTATTTCATTGTTTTTTAAATAGATTTGAAGTGATTATAAAACTTTCCAAAATCAACACCCTCTACTCCCCCCCAAAAAAATTAACAAAAGCATTCAAGTCGTCTGCCAAGTTGCACTTATTTGAAAGCCAAAGTATAAAGCTTTGATCGATTTGATACTTTTTGAAATATTTCGATTTTATGTAGGTTCTATCTTGCTCTTGGACTTAGAAGTACCCAAGAACCTTGATTTATAGTCTTAATAATAGTGATGTTAGTAAAGACTTTGACCGTGTTTGATTAAGAGATATTTTGATTGAACAAGAACGGCTTTGTATCAAAGGAGATATTTTGAAATGCATTGAAAGTCAATCCCCCTTCATACTCATTATTATCTGCTGGATTTAAAAAAATCATATATTGAGCCACATGGTATCCAAGGGACCTTCAACATCACGTCTAGAATTCGTACATGACATATATGCTAATCAATACACCACCTTCAAGATTCTTAAAAACAAGCTAATCAATTGGAAGAAAAATCTAAGAAAAAACTGCATTACTATTTTGTCATTTTTATCCCAAATTTAGCATTGTCCGTTGCCGATTTTGACTGTACTGTTAGATTATATTGGTAGTTTGTTCTTATCAGCTTTTACACATATTTCGGTATATGGATTTCAAAATGGTTTGATTTGACCTGCACCGAGGAGACATAAGTTGTCAAAATGCAGAAACTAAATTGACGGTAACTTGGGTATTTTGTTATTTAACACAAAACCAATCTTCTCGACGATCTTCATAACACGTCTGGAAAATACTGACAGGCATGTAGTTTCCTGCATCCAACTGAATTTCCTTTTTGTGCAGCCGAACAACTTTTGTTTCCTTTTGGTGGAAATTCGGGGTTATATATTTGACTTTAACTGTTTAAGCTATCATAAATATTTTGGCTAATATTCAATCCAACCCCATTGGTTCGATTCTTTTCATTCATCTTATTTTACCCCCGCCTGAAGAGTGGGGGTATATAGTGATGGGGCTGTCCGTCCGTCCATCCGTCCATTTCAACGGAGTGTACCAATCTCTTATCCACTACACCTCCTGAATCACTAAATAGATTTTCATGAAAGTTTAACAAAGTCTTTATGACATAATGTAGATGTGCACCTGCTATTTCAAAATTTGATTTGATTGATTTTTAGATGTTCCCATTGCAAAACATGGACTTTGACATTACATTACAAGTGGGTACCTATCTCTTATCCGCTACTCCTCTTCAAACACTTTTACACAGTCTTTGTGACATAATGTAGATGTGCATCTTATATTTCAGAACTTGATTCAATTGATTTTGGGGTTTTCCATTGCAAAACATGGACTTTGATATTTCATTACAAATGGGTACCCATCTCTTATCCACTACTCCTTCTGAACCACTGAATAGATTTTCTAGTTTTCATTACTGCAATGGTCAAGCAATTTGCAAAAGTTTCATTTCACTCCAAGCCGACTTCTGAAATATTTTACGTAAGGATATGGAGTAAATGAACATGAGAACATGACGCATATGATCACTCAAACTGCAATTAATTATAATGAGCTGTATGGCCATTTCGGAAATTAATTCCTCATCAGCAGCACTCGAATCAAAACATTGGAAAAAATCTTCAAACCAAACGAGATCCGAATAATCATTAAAATCAAATAGAGCTGAGGACAAAACTATGATGGAGGGAGTTAAACCTTAGGTTTTACAATTTACAAAATTTAGATAAAAGTTATAAACAAGGTGTACACATGTATACAAGTACACCATATCTATAACAAAAATAAATAGTATACACCTCAAACACTGGGAATTTTTTGACAACTACATGATTTACAGCATACTATGCACGTAGTACTGTATGTCGAATGACCCTTAGATAATTTTACATTTGAATCCAACAAAACAAATGCAAAATATTCTTATGACTGTTGTACAAACACCATATAAGTGTCTTCTGTCCCCTGTCAATCAATGAAATACAAAGTGTAAAGTGTGCTTCCTATCACAGCCGTCTTTCAGGACGTCGGCTTAGGTTGTAAAAGTAAGTTTTTTAAATGAAGCTTTTGCCACTCAGTTGACCGTTGCTATATCGTTCGGAAGTCACGTATTAAATGTTCGGAAGTCACGTATTAAATATGAACATCTTACCGAAGCAGCTCGTCACATAGTCACTAGACCTTAAATTTGAAGTCAAAAACAAGACTGTCATGTACTACACAAGACCAATCCATATACCATACTAGAAAAACTGTGAGCAAAGCTCACTAATAAATACCCCCACAACCCCATTTGATTCCAGAAATTATAAGATCAATCAAATGAAATTCTGAAATATAAGGTACACATCTACATTATGTCATGAACACTGAACTAAAGTTTCATGAAAATATATTCAGTGGTTCAGGAGGAGTAGCGGATAAGAGATGGGTACCCACTAGTAATGTAATGGGCAAGTCAAGGTTTGGTATGGGAAACTCCAAAAATCAATCGAATTAAATTCTGAAATAGGAGGTGCACATCTACATTATGTCATGAAGGCTGTGTTAAAGTTTCATGAAAATCTATTCAGTGGTTCAGGAGGAGTAGCGGATAAGAGATGGGTACCCCCTTGTAATGTAAAGGCTAAGTCCATGTTTTGGTATGGGAAACCCCATAATGGCTAAGTCCATGTTTTGCTGAAATAGGAGGTGCACATCTACATTAGCGGATAAGAGATGGGTACCCCCTTGTTATGTAATGGCTTAGTCCATGTTTTGCCATGGGAAACCCCAAAAATCAATCAAATCAAATTCTGAAATAGGAGGTGCACATCTACATTATGTCATAAAGACTGTGTTTAAGTTTCATCAGAATCTATTCAGTGGTTCAGGAGGAGTAGTGGATAAGGGATGAGTACCCTCAGTGTAGCAGACGGACGGACGGACGGACGGAAAGATGGTATGGGAAACCCCAAAAATCAATCAAATCAAATTCTGAAATAGGAGGTGCACATCTACATTATGTCATTATGTCCGGCTGTCCCGAGTTCCTACAGTTGTCTACGTTTGTCTTTTGTGTTGTTCGTGTTTTTCCTGTGTTGTTTCCTGACAGATTGTGGCATGTGATCATGATTTTCAGCCATTGTAGGTGTTTCCTGTTATCAACTTTAAAATGTTAAATGTTAAAATTCAGGAAAATTACCAGGAATAAAATTTCGAAAGCTGATTGAGCATCTATAGACATATGGAACAATTCTTCATCAAAATTAAATTCCTTAATACCAGTTTTGTTTAAACATTGTCAAAATATGGACCTAAAGTTAAAATTTTGCCAAATTCATTTATTCGGAAAATATAGGTCAAGGTGAAATAATTCTGGTATGGATGTTGGTTACTACTAAAGTTGTAACCACTTACCAATCACCATCTTTCTATAGCAAGTCTAATGGCAAAATACGGAAAAATTGGATTTTTAAAAATATTTCCGTGAAAACAATCTTTTCCGATGTTGCCTTTGTCCATGGATTGTTCGTTCTTTGACTGACGGTTCGGTTCTCACTTACTTTTCACCATTAATGATCACTAATTAGATTCTGACAAATTTTCAAACGATTCTATATAGATTAATTGTATTTAAGCAAACTTAAAAAAAAACTTTGTTCTAGGGTTAACCTGATTGTTCACGACGCCGACGCCGACGCAAACAAATTTGAATCTCTATGTCTCGCGTCCGCGGCTGTCCTGAGTTCCTATTGTTGTTTAAGTTTGTCCTTTGTCTTGTTTATGTTTTTCCAGTGTAGTTTCCTGGCAGATCGTGGCATGTGACTGTAATTTTAGCCATCGTAGATGTTTCCTGTTATTCCCATTGTTACATGTACTATGGATATACTATCAATTTTTTGGCATTTCTAATTAAATGGATATGCTATCATATATATGGCATTTCTAATTAAATGGATATACTATCATATTTTGGGCATTTCTAATAATTATTTGTGTAATTTTCAAAATGTTATTCTCGGCACCAGTTTATAGTGTCCACATCTCTATCCTATAATACTAAGTGTTCTGACAATCAACTTGATGAGTACCCTGTGCTTGTCCTGTTATAACTGTCCGACAGCTTGAGACACTAGTAGTTTTGCAGGGCAACGGATGACAGTGATAGAAAGAACACTTTGCCAGTTTATTTATGTTTGTTGATGATGCCACATCTATGGGTCAACGCGTCAAAAAACATGGATGTGCGTTGCTCGACATC
This sequence comes from Modiolus philippinarum, assembly GCA_002080025.1. Lineage (NCBI taxonomy): Eukaryota > Metazoa > Mollusca > Bivalvia > Mytilida > Modiolidae > Modiolus > Modiolus philippinarum. Next base: position 48,486 of record MJUU01066584.1, read on the forward strand.
TAGCAATGAATTCCGCTCAAACCGGTATTAGGGGTCGTCTTGAATTTACTATGAGGTATGAGTAAAGCTTATTGTTGAAGGCCTCATGGTGATTTCAAGATAAAGAACAACAATAAAAGTGTTGTTCCATTGATTTGATCTATTATGTATTACAGGAGTAGTCGAGATGTCATCAGTCAAACAGGTAAATTTTGCTCATCAGGCAAAAAAGATTGCAGAGAATCGTCAAGTTAATATTGCACACTTATATGTAAAAATAGCTCAGATAGCAAGGAATCTTAAATTTTGCATATATATATTGGCAAAAATCAGCTCAGGGATCTCTCTAAGTAAGTAATACATTGAAAGTGGATGATTGCTGAGACTCTGTATTTAATACATAGTAAAGCAAAGAAATGTTGAGAAATTTCGGCGTAACATTGCGGAGAATCTCTAAGCTAGTAATACTTTTTCAGTAAATGTTAGAGGAAGATTACGGACATTCTCTTAGTCAGCAATATTGTTAAGGAGAATTGACAAAGAATGGGAGATGATAGAGAGTCTATGTATTCTTACGCTGGCTTTTCCCATGTTTAACTACCCCTCTCTCTTTCTACATGCTTTACCCTAATCTTTTTCCTTGCTATAATGCTATAACCCTTTCCTTTACTAACTTCCCTTAATATAATCCAAAACATTGGCAAATGTAATGAGAAGATTACGGAGAAATTCTAAGCTTGTAATACCCTTTAGGAAATAAGTCGAAGTCAACAGTTCATTTATTTAAAGTTGTTTGAAAATTGAAGAGAATCTCCAAGTCGACAGTTTATCTGAGCCAATAAAACACTTTGTGAATAATAATTGGAGTATTGCAGAGAATTCATCGGTTTTAATTGTATGCTCTATGAAACTTATCTTGCAGAAAATGTATAAGCCCAAATCACTCTAAAGAAAGATGTCAGACGAGCATTGAGAAGAATCTGTAAGCCAATGATCACTTTTGAAAATCTAACAACAACCAGTACTCCCCGATTTAAGGGAAAAACAAAAAAAAAATTTTAAAGAGCTGTCAAAATTTTACAGAAAGTTATGTATAGTTTTAATTATTTCATTGTTTTTAAATAGATTTGAAGAGATTAAAACTTCCCAAAATCAACACCTTCTACTCCCAAAGAAAATTAGTAAAAGCATTCAAGACTAGTCTGCCAAGTTGCACTTACAGTATTTGAAAGTCAAAGTATAAAGCTTTGATCGATTTGTTACTTTTTGAAATATTTCGATTTTATGTCGGTTCTATTTTGCTCTTGGGACTTAAAATTAACTGAGTACCTTGATTTATATTAATAATAGTGATTTTAGTAAAGAAGTTGACCGAGTATGATTGTGAGATATTTTGATTGAACTATAACGGCTCTTGAAGTCTATCTCCCTCATTCTCGTTATTAAAAAAAATCATATAATGAGCCACGTGGTATCCAAGTGACCTTCACCATCACGTCTAGAATTTGTTCATGATTATAACACCATCTTCAAGATTCCTAATAACAAGCCAATCAATTGGAATAAAAAGCAACAAAAAAATGCATGGTTATTTCCTTCATTTTGTCCCAAATCAAGCTTTACTATTTATATTTATTTATTGGTAGTTTGTTCTTATCAGCTTTTACACATATTTCGGTAAATGGATTTCAAAATGTTCTGATTTGACCTGCACCGCGGAGACATAAAATGTCAAAATGCAGAAACTAAATTAATCGTAACTGCGATATTTTGTTATTTAACACGTCTAGAAAATACTGACAGGCATGTAGTTTCCTGCATCCAACTGACTTTCCTTTTTGTGCAGCCGAACAACTTATGCTTCCTTTTGTTGGAAATTCAGTGTTATATATTCGACTATATAACTGTTTAAGCTATCATTAATATTTTGGCTAATATTCAATCCAACCCCATTGGTTCGATTCTTTTCATTCATCTTATTTTACTCCCGCTTGAAAAGTGAGGGTATATAGTGATGTGGTTGTCCGTCCTTCCGTCCGTCCGTCCCTTACAACTGAGGGTACCAACGTCTTATCCGCTACTCCTCCTGAACCACTTAATAGATTTTCATGAAAGTTTAACACAGTCTTTATGACATAATGTAGATGTGCACCTGCTATTTCAAAATTTGATTTGATTGATTTTTAGGGTTTCCCAAAGCAAAACATGGACTTTGACATTACATTACAAGTGGGTACCTATCTCTTATCCGCTACTCCTCTTCAAACTGAATAAATTTTCATGAAACTTTAACACAGTATTTGTGACATAATGTAGATGTGCACCTCATATTTCAGAACTTGATTTAATTGATTTTGGTTTTCCTTTGCAAAACATGGACTTTGATATTACATTACAAATGGGTACCCATCTTTCATCCACTACTCCTTCTGAACCACTGAATAGATTTTCATGAAACTTGGAGACATTCTTTGTGACATAATGTAGATTTGCACCTCCTATTTCAGAATTTGATTTGATCAATTTTTGGGGTTTCCAGTAGAAAACATGGACTTTGCCATTACATTACAAGTGGGTACCCATCTTTTATCTGCTACTCCTCCTGAACCACTGAATAGATTTTCATGAAACTTTAACACAGTCTATGTGACATAATGTAGATGTGCATCTTCTATTTCAGAAATTGGTTTAATTGATTATGAAGCTAATCAATTAGAAGAAAAATCTAAAAAAATGCATAAATGGATTTAAAAATGTTATGATTTGACCTGCATTGAGGAGACACAAGTTGTCAAAATGCAGAAACTAAATTAACGGTAACTTTGGTATTTTGTTATTTTACACGAAATCAATCTTCTCGTCGATCTTCGTAACACGTCTGGAAAATATTGAAAAGGCATTTAGTTTCCTGCATCGAACTGACTTTCGAACAACTTTTGCTTCCTTTTAAAGGAAATTTAGTGTTATATGTTTGACTATTACTATTTAAGCTGTCATTAATATTTTGGCTGATATTCAGTCCAGCCCCATAGGTCCGATTCTTTTCATACATCTTATTTATTTGTTTTCAACAAATTCGTCCTTATGGGAAGACCATTTGATTTTCAGGGGGGACTTGGACTTGGGCGGTTTTGTAAATAAATAATTTAATCTCAGTTTTGGTGAAAATAAATATTTTGATCCAACTTATCATGAAAATAAATAATTTAATTCTGATTCGAAGAAAATCAATTTTGTTTTTGTTGCAAATGAATAATTTGATGTAACATTTGGTGATTATAAATTTTTATGAAAATAAATATTTTATCTGGGCAAAATCGCCCAAGCCTGCCCTGAAAATCAAATGGTCGTCCCCTTAATTTAACTGAAACATATTTTCACTTTTTCTTTACAATTTTCTTCAATTGGGTTGATAATTTGGTGCTTTTACAGAATTTTTGTTGCTGGTGATTTTGGTGATATCTTTGGAAACAAAGAAGACATTGAGTATTCCTGCAACATTAGATTGACTTACGATATGATTAGGTCAGCAAAGTTTTGATTCCCGAACAAAAGTCTTTTCCGAACAAAGGTCTTTTTGTTGTGGACCACCTACACATCTCTTTTTCAACATAATTTCGCACTGATTGGTGTTACGCTCAGTTTTTCTTTTACCTAACTTACATGTAATTCATATTCTCTAATGATATGTCAAGTTTAAACCGGTTTCGACTCGTTAGATAAATTTTCTTTATTCAACGTATGTTGAATAAAGCCCAGTGCTATTTCCCGCCAAATCTATTCGGAATACAATTCTCGGTGTTTATCATTGATCATTAGAGAAAAAGATTACACCACTTTATGCCGTTTATTACCATGTTTTATCCACTCTCGATAGTTAAATTTTAAAATTTAAAAATGCTCGGCAAGCCTCGCAATTTAACTATCTCTAGTGGATAAAATATGGTAATGAACGGGATCTTGTGATGTAATCTATATGTCCCTGGTTTAATTTTAGCAGTACAGAGATAAAATTTTGGACGCCACTCAAGTTCATTGTTTTAAAGTAGTGGGGCTTGTTAAGGGTATATAGGAATAGGGGAGACTACTTTTAACAATGGGATTTGGGATATTTGAGACTAAACTGACGGTAGAGATGAGGGTTATTGGACTATGGAATGGGATATTTCAATAATTATCGGCCCGATTATTGCTGCGGTCAAGGAAGTGGCAAAACTTTCAGTTTATATTTCAACTCTATCCGAGTCTTTTTCAAAACAACAAAATATATAATAAAACAATAAACTATTTACAAAAAACTACACTACAAACTTAACTGAATCAGTAAACTACATGTCGGAGACTGAAGGTGTGACCTCAATTATAATGATGTGAAAAAAATATTTGCTGGTGTTTGTTCGTAACTTTTTACTGAAATTTTTCTTTATTTTTTTAGACGCTGGGATTATATGCATTTATTGATCTATAACCCTGATGTTAAGACTGGGTTTTAAAAGATCAATCCAAAAGCTTTCTTTGGATCTTCTCTGGTTTAAATTCCACGGTCTATTTTGATCAATTGCGATTACTTGCATATTTTGCCAGTTGTGATTTGGATAGTTTTGGATTTGGAGTATTAAAATGGATTGCAGTGGCCTGGTTCTGATCTTTGTTTTCGATATGGTTACGATGCAAGTTTATGCGAAGATTGAGCACATTTCTTATGTCACCAACATATTGTTCTTTACAGACAGAACATGTAACTAGATAGATGACATTTGGCGATTTACATGATAATTGTCCAAAGATTTTGAAAATATCACCGGCAGCTGTACTTTGGTAAGTTTCAGTCGTGGAAATTTATTTACACAATTTACAATGTCTATCACGACATGTTGTAAACCGGCCTATCTCGGCCGAATGTAGTTTAGTTCTAACGAGAATGTCTTTCGGGTTCTTTGGTCGACGAAAAGATACAAGCGGGGGTTCAGGAAAGAGGGCTTTCATTTTGGGTGACGTATGGAGAATAGACATACATTCACGGGATATATCAGACAGGTGTGGCAACTTGGGATGGAAGGTAGTCACCCACGGGATACGAGAATTTTTCTTTTTCTTACCCGATACAGTTATAATTGAGTTCGATCGGTTAATGACACCTTTTGGATTGTTTTTTCAACATCTTTTTCTTTTTAGCCCCTGTTAACGAGATGTTGTTTAAGTTCATTGCTCCTTTGTTTGAATGTTAGTTCTTTTGAGCAGATACGTCGTATTCGAGTTGACAGAAAATACGGTACCGCATTTATACAATGTCGTAGCAGGTAAGCATGTGCATCTGTTGGTTTTGAATGCAAGTCAACATCAATTTGGCCATGCATCGTCAAGTGTAGATGTTGTATCGAGGAATGTATTCGTTGTTTCTGAGATGTTTACGGTGAATTTGATGGACGGCTCGACTTCTTAATTGTTAAGAAAAATTTAGTAACCTTCTAACCCTTACATGTCAAAATCAATAGAATTAGATAACAAGCAATGCCTATATAAATCTTCTCAACAAGATGGAACAGTAACAGGTGCGGATCCAGGCAATTAGAAAAATGGGGAGGGGTTCCAATTGGAAATGAAAGGAGATTTCGCCGAGCGGAGCGAGTTGTGAAAATTTTTTAGTGTGTTTCTTGATAAAACGTCAGGATATATTCATTAAAAATACAGTCATGCTTGTCTAGATAAAAGGGGGGTTCCAACACTCGGAACCCTCCTCTGGATCCGCCAATAAGTAATAAGTATAAAATATTTACATCCATGTACAAACCATATAAAACTGCATCAACAGAAAATTATTCATAATAAGAAAATCTTTATTATGTAAATTTAGTTAAAATCTAAAATTTTGTAGAAATGTGTGATTTAGTCACTAATTGTTTGAGTAGAAATATCACCAATTAAAATTATTCATTACAAGTAATTTAAGGTATTAAACTCTATACTTATGGACATTTGGATCCCCTCTAAACAAACCCCAGTAGTTAATATGATCCAATATTCGATAAAATAATGTCAAATTACGAGAGGAATCTGTATATCAAGCTTTCTTTAGATTTATGAAAATCTTGATTGTGTGAAAAATAACCTAAGACCTTCAAAAGGTTTTCGATACAGTGGACCACAGTATTTTATGTGATAAATTGGATGTAATGGGTGTTCTGTCTGTTGAGTGGTTTAGATCTTATCTTTGTATATGAAAGAACATGATAATCCCCTTCTTCATGAGTAAGTACGAGCGTTAGCGAGTAATTATCACGAAGAAGGGGATAATCATGTCCTAAGTCAGGAAATTTATTAAGCCTTTGTGTGTCTTGTCTTTTTTCTAGTTACTTTACTTTATGTCTATAGGAGTCTAGGATGATGTTTATTTCGCTGAACTTGATTACTCGTTATTCAGGGGCCGACTCCGACCTGCCGTTGGGTGTGGGGTTTCATCACCGTTCATTGAAGATCTTATGGTGGCTTTGAGTTGTTATTACTCCCCTTTGGGTCGTTGTCTCTTTGACACATTCCCCGTTTCCCTTCTTTTTTCTATCTTACAAATTTAGAATATTGTTAAGTACTCAAGAAATAACTACAAAAATCAAACAGTATAGACATACAATAGATAGACTAATTTAGTCCCATTTGACTTCACCCATGCATGCCATAATTGGAGTAATTAAGGTCTATAGAAAATGTAAAGGTGATAAAACGGGTGTAAAAATGTATTTTTTAAAAGATTTTTAAAATTTTAAAAAAAGATTTTAAAAATATTTCCAAAAATGTGGTTTTAAACCCGAAACGCCATCATTTGTATCCTCCAATACTTTATCCTTGTGTTTTTTGTTTGTTTTTTTTTAAGTAACGATTACACACCCTCAATCTATTTTTGCTTCTTGTTTATCTGAATTATACTGACTAGTCAATTTATTGTTGGAAAATATTATAATACTGGTTTTTTAGTGAATGGCAACTTCTTATTTTACAGATTATTGCTTTACAATCTAAATGAAATGCCTTAAGCAGTTTTAAGCTATTGACCTTAACATGTAAAATACAATAGATAATCCTTTAGTAAGAACATGATTTCTTAGGTTCTTCACAAATAAGACAGCTGAAATCCTGTTATCTGATTGGTCGAGAGTACTTAACTTTATTCTAACAAATAGAAAACAACTTGTTAATATTAATGGTATTGACTCAGATACGGGTGAAGTCACTTGTGGGGTACCCCCAAGTAAGTCTACTGGATCCATTGTTATTTCTAATCTATGTGAATGACCTTCAGACCAGCATTGCTAATGATTGCAAAGTATTATTATATGCTGATGATACAGCAATCTTATATTCTCACACTGATCAAAAGGTAATTTCAAACAAACACTACAAAATGCTAGAGCAATGCCATGAATGGCTAGTAGACAATAAATTATCCCTGCATTTGGGAAAGACCGAAAGTATTTTATTTGGACATAAAAAGAAATTGCGTAGTGACTCGTTAAATAATTTTAAAATTACATGTAGAGGAATAAATATTGAATCTAGTTCAAAGGTAAAATACTAAGGAATATTTATTGACCAATTTTTATCTGGTGAATTTATTGTTGAATCTATCTAGCAAAAAGTGAACCAGAGGTTAAAATTTCTGTTTAGATATGCTTATTGTTTAGATATTCAATCTCGAAAGACTCTGTCACGGTTCTGCTCTTATTCATTGTCCATTTGATTATGCTTGCTCATGTTGGTATGAGGGTCTTACTAGAAATTTGAAGGACAAATTACGGGTTGCTCAAAATAAAGTAATCAGATTTATTTTGGGTTTATATAACAGAACCAGTATCACATATAAAGAATTTGAAAGGCTTGGTTTTCTAAATATTAATTATAGAGTCAAACAACTAAGGCTCAATCATGTGTTTAATACTGCCTAGAATAAATGAACAGTAATTTTATAAGGAAATCTATGTACAGTACCAGATCCAGTAGTATGAATTTTAACATTCCCTCAGTAAAATGAGGTGAATTCAGTACTTTTTCTTTTATGGGATCAAGGACTGGATTGTTTTGCCCGATCATTTAAAAATATGTAAAATTAAACATTTTTTTTTTTAAATAAAAAGTGTTAAGACACATTTTACGGAAAAACTGAATGAAAAATAATTGGCAAAACGAGTTCATTTTCTCACGGCCATGATTAAATACCGTTACAATATATATTAATAATATTAATTCAGTTTGAATATAACATCTGTGATAAATATACAGTATTAAGAGAGTATGCAGCCTTAGTTTAACAATTGTTTGTCCGAACACTGCCTTGTTTCATGAACCTGATGGCATATTTTAGGACCCCACTGGAACTAAGCTGTAATTCAGCTTTTGTGGGTTATCCTGAGTGCTGAAAAAATCCATCTTTTTATGATTTTATATTTTTTTTCAAATTTTATAAATGTTTTTAGATAGGTTTTAATTTCTAATATGAAAAAAAAATATTTGGTTAATAAGATTGACTCCAGTGGTCAATTATTACAGTCTCATTTTATTGTCTTTCATGTGATTTTTTTTTTATGATACTCAGGTTGTCTTAATTTATGTTCTTAATTTATTGTTAAATTTGTTGTGCTTGTACTTGTATTTGCACTCGAATAAAAATTATTATTATTATTACAACTTAACGGATAAACCCTTCTGTTGAGATAACAGAACATTTTTTTTTTCTGATAATCCTAAGAAAAACCTAGAGAGTATCGAAAAGTTATTATTCCACGATTAAACGTTTAATATCGTTTCCCTTTAAATTCACATTTTTGCTCCCCAATAACACATGAAAAAATGTTCCCCTAAAACGCATGTTTAATGGCATACAACAGAGTATTAGTAGGTTGAAATTGTATTTTCTCTTTATATTGTTTTACATATCAGAGTATCTGTGCTGTTATATATCAAAAAGACTATATGCAGTTCAAGTCATTTGAACCAACGTCTGTATCATGATTCATGGTATGACAGGACATGCTAGTGATGATATATTGCAGAGCCTGTTATTGTAAAAGTGTTTTCACTTTATCCATGCATAGCAAGGGATAGTTAATATACAGAGCTGGCCGGTTATACTGTAACAGCGGATTTATTCCGGCAGTGTATTCTTTCCTTGTGGATAAAATGCACTAGGGTAGAATATCCACAACATCTAATTGACCAATCACAATAGAGTACTGACCGCAGAGGTGTTTACCACTATGGATTTTCCGTATTTTCTATGGATTTTCAAGTAAAAATACTCACTTCGGATTCACACTGCAAATATACAGTTTACTCATAAGCCATGAAATAAATCAGACCTATTTCCGAGAAAGGGCAATCAGTGTTAAAGAAGAGCTTTCTCAAGTAAACAAAGTTCCTTTAAAGCACAAAATTGAATGATGTAGGTCTCTGTCAAAACCATACTTTCGGGGCGCGTCCCCAAGTGGTGGATAGTTGCAGGGTAGCCAGGTCATAATTCGGAAAGTTAAATTTCCTGCCCTACCCATTTTTTTCACATACGGAAAACCTAAATTGCGAATCATTGTCGGCACACTGTGTGAAACAAGGCCACGTCCCATGCAATATAGTCGCTTCTATATTTCACATAGAAGAGAATACTCGCTAGGGGTTGTATGAAAGGCAAATTTCCTACCCCTCTCCGTTTTCACTGGCGTCAACGTGATGATCGTAACTGCAGTTACCATCATCCCAACATGGCGGACGACAATTCGTTTTTATTTTACAAAGCCAATTTTGCCTTGTTAACAGTTCATTGTAATAATTGTTTTATGTCCATTAAAGTGTTTTTAAGCCAACCTTTTGGAAAATATGTTTGCATGAAACGAAAATTTGACGAGGTAGGAGAAAATCGGGATACAAAAAAACTCAATGATGATGGTAACTTTATCAAGTGATGATCGTAACTCACACTAGTTCCAAAAGCAGGATGATCGTAACTCAAAACTTTTAGATGTATTACTTTGCGTTAAACGCCAAATCAAAAACAATGCAGTCGATGTATATGGCATAAATATAGACTTGACAAAGCCTTATCCACTTAAAAAGTTGAAACGTATTACAGCAGCAAAGCAACGTCGGTCTGTTAGCTATTTAGTTTGGATAAGCTTTTAGGAGCAAAGGACAACGA
>MJUU01066584.1:73803-109116 GCA_002080025.1 Modiolus philippinarum
TTTTTATTAAGTCTAGATAATTATTATATCGTTTCCGACCGTGTCTAAAATTATATCTTCTTCGTTCAGTACAAGGGCAAATATTTGGTAGGGAGCGGCTGGGGGAATGGTCAGTCTGTAATGTAGAGTCAGAGATGTATTGTCCATACTCACCGATTCGTCTACGTAAGTCAAATCAAAATAGATTAATCCATAGAGTAATCCAAAGTTAGCAAGGGTAAGCATATTCCCGGTGTCATAGTCGTTGCTTGCGTTAGGTTTAAAATTACAGGCATCTCTGAAGATTCTGCTGATTTGATTTGAACTATATCCTGTTTCCGGGTAAAAGATACCAGAACCAACTTCTAATCTTGCTGTCAGGAGGGTACAATTTGTGTTTGCTGCGTTTACTTTAAATGTATCGAGTAACAGAGGATTTTGTTCTTGATCATTATGTTTTCCATTTCTTTGTAAAAACACAATTACGTGTTTCGGGTGTTTTATTCCTGTTGTAATACGAAACGACCCTTCAACAGATTGACTCGAATTATTAGTGTGAATGGATTCTCTTAAGTATGTCCATCGTCTTGGTTTCATGTAATTTTGTAACACACCCGTTAAACCAACAGAATTTAATTTTAGTCTAGGAATCCAAAGTTCAAAATGTGTAATTACAACTCTTCCATCATCAGCGCCATCAGCCTTGTACAATAAATAATTGTCGTTGTTTATTTTTATCGTTATTCCCATCTGTGCCGGGGGTAAAAGATTTTGTTCCAACGAGGCAAAGAAAGAAAATCTATTTAATGGTATTTCCGCCGTTACTTCTTTCCTCGCATTAGTTAACGATGTTCTTGCCTTCAATCCTATATTTTCAGCAGTTGTTACAACATTATCCGGGTAGATAAAGCTGTTTTTGCCTACACTATTCACATATCGGTCTGAAAACGTAAGCAATGATTTGACGTGATTTGCTAGAGATAAATTATTACAGTCGTAAACTGTTTTTCCGTTTTGGTGGACTGTCATTTGAATAAGAAAATTTGTTACATCTGAAATAACAGATACTGTGTCGTTGTCCGGTGCTGCTCCGTCAGCTAGTTTATCTACTTTGAACTTAATCAAGAAATACCCATTGTACCAGTCATAAAACGAAGCCCTATCATTTATACTAAATTTGTAATCCGTTTTGACTTGTGCTTCTCCATATGGGAGTGTCTAGTAAAAAGTTACAATACTCATATCGATCACAGAACTGTGTGCCTCTAAACATTTTTTATTACCGGATTATTATTTTTCTCTCTTATATAAAAAATGATAGAGTTTATAAGCAGTGTCTTAAACAGGTTAAACAAGAGTCTTGAGCGTTGGAAAAAGAGTAAAACCTATAAGATTTTTGTTTTACTTATGAGATGCTTAAACCGCAAGCAACGTAAAAAATGTGAGTGATAAAAATCTAGCCCGTTTTACCCGTCTCAACTGTAGTGAATAACAAATCTTACATATTTGTTTTTTTTCTATAGTCCCGTAGGTAGTAGTTAATATGGGGAAAAATCTGTGGTTTTCAAAAAACGTTTTTTTTAAAACCGCAGATTTTTCCCCATAGGTAACTACTCAATTTTTTGTGTGTGGAGCAGTCTTCCTTACCGTTAAAAGACTTGATATAGCTTAATGCAGTCCTGGAATGGTGTGGATTGTTACTGTTCTACATGTAGATAACAGCTTTGTCACCGATGCTATTCTTAGTTTATGTTTATTTTGCATTTTTTTTTAGTGCTTGATGTATGCTCAGTGCTTTGCTATTGATACTGTGCTTTTATTGATGTATTTTTTCCTCTGTTTATGATGAACATTGTCTTAAGTGTTGTGTGACTGTCATGCAAGTTATGTTGCCTATGTATGCCTTAAATGTACGTAAACTTGTTTAAGGTGTTTCGAGTCTCATGCTTTTAGATTTGATCAATATTTTTGGGATCCTCTGGTATTATCCATTAAATTGCAATAATTTTTTTACCCATTTACCCTATGTTTTCTTTTCATTTTTTTTGTAAAACACATATTTTGGGAAACTATAACAAATTTTAAAGAAATTTTAATTATTTTTCAATGTTTTCTTTGAAGATACATTGCTTGTGGTAAAGAAATGTAGAGTCCAGAGGAGTTTGGTTTCCCGCCAAAACTTAAATCTTGTTTGGTTCTAAAACTAACGCATTGACCTATGATTTTTTTTCTTGAATATTACTTACTTTTTAGTGGTCTATCAAACAATAACAACTTTTTAAAAATTCAATTATTTTCACAGTGACACTCGTAACACCTTAATATGTGCAATGTTAGTTATTTGTTTTATGTATTCGGTAAAAAGCTCCTTAGAGCTTATGTTTGTATGTAATAATATGCCGAATCAAATAAAGTTTGATATATGCAAAAAAGACGCCAGACGAATTGGGTTGATTCAGATTCTGTTATGGAAATTTAGTGCCATATATGCTACCATGTGTGACTCAGCACGCTTCGTGGAAAGCTGGATAGCATTCATTATAACGAGAACAATAGTTAATTAGTAATTGACAATTTCTACAATAAAATAAAATAAAAATACAACTATGTATTCTGTATGCATATGTTACAGTATAAATTATAATCCAGTAGGATCCAGAATCCTCTTAGTACTAATTGGGATTTTAATTTCTACTCTAATTTGTACTGGATTTAATCTAGTACAAATTGGGATTTCAATTTCTACTAGGAGAAATTGAGATATCCTGATTTGTACTAGGAGGATTCTGACGCCTACTGATTTCAATCAGAAGAAATGGCATATAAGATAGGTACAACAAAAATAAGTCTCTGTAGGCTGTAAATCAATATCATGACCTTGCCTATTTCTTTTTTGTTAATCTTTTGATAAAAAAATAAAATTTTGAGCTTTAAATGAACTTCCTTGTAAAAGCAAAATTTTTATTCTCTACCTGTTGATACTGCAGATATTACGAATATTAAAATTGCTATGATATTAATTCAGCCTTTAAACAAATTATCCGTCATATGTTAAATAATGTAACATTTTTCCCTAAAAGATGGTATACTGAAAACATATTATTCAGAGACTGCCCTTTTTAATTAGACAAGTTTTTGTCCTCGGGTAGATCCTTCATCTCCTTTAAAGATTTTACACATTTTTTGTTTTTGTTTGTAAAAGCTATGGAAAATGTAATACCATGCCATGATCTTTATAAAAATTAAAAATGTCATCGATTTGATGGAAAATCAGCAAAATACGGGTTTTTGTATGCTTTCAGGATAATTCAGTTCAAGAAACCAAATAGTTCTTATGTTTATGTTTATATCAGGTGATGCAAAAAATTCTGAAAGTACTATCTAGGTAAATAGTTCATTTGGTTATTTTCTCTTTTTTGATGTCTTTCAAAATATCATGTTTGATGTCTTTCAACTGAATATCATATCACCTCCAATGTACAAATTACATGTAAAAACTACATGTATTAGGTTGTGCTTTGAGTGACATAGAAATTTAATTTCTCAATGTGAGTAAAACACAATTTCAATTATTTAAAATAGCAGAAAACACAAAATAATGCATATGCCAAAAATAAGATAATCAAAATGACATAATACTGTCTATGCACTATAAAATAATAAACATTCATCATTTCTCCCGAAATAATAAAAAAAAATAATCAGCTTTAAATTTCAGTAATATCCGGAATCCTAAATATATCCAGTATGATTCTGAATTCTACTAGAAAATAAGTAGGATCAATAATCTGCTGGATTAAAATCAGAATTCCAATTTGTCCCAGTAAAAATTAGAATTCCAGTTTGTTCTTTAACGTATATATATACATGTAGTATTACTCGATTGCTTCTGACTTGCTTTAAAAATTATATCACAGTCAGGTCTGAAGCCTACTTCTCCATAAATGCATTTATCTATCAAACTTTGGACAATGGATAATGATTTAGTTATGTACAGAGCTGCAGTAGGTCTTTTTATACTTATGTATATTCAAATTTATGTAAAAGATGTTTTGTTTATGTACCATTATTTAACATGTTCAAGTTAAATTTGTATCCAAGAGTAAAATTTGTAGTAAGTATGGTCATAAGTCTTGGCAAGGCATTTATGTCACGTTTCAATCCAAATATTTGCTATACCTTCTTATTGACGATATATGCAAAATAAGTATTTATTTTTTTCAAAAGTGATTACACGTAATATGTTTGTAATAATTCGGTAGTAAATGTAAGGATGTGAAACAGATCAACGTACCGAATATACCTTAAATAACATTTTTGATCTTGTCATGGTTTTGTGGTATTTTTAGTGAAATATGTCCCGATTTTGTGCAGATGCGTCCTGATTTTGTGCACCAATTAAAGTATACAAGTAAAGTAAGTGAGAACCTAAACTGTATAATCATATGAGCAGATAGTTTTACAGTCATTATAAAAGCATAGTTATGATAGTTGTCACCGATTTTGCATTAATAAATATATTTGTCAAGAATTCTTAAAAAGCTCTTTTGATGATAAACGTGTAAACAAATCATTACTTTCTATTACTCGAGTCTATGTACATATTTCTATGTTTCAAACTTAACAAGGATTACAAAGCATGTTGCAATGCATGTTTCAACTGAACAATCTCCTGGACAAGTTTGCAATTCCAGTGAGTGCAAAAAGTGACGCGTATGTTTTCTTCGAAAGTAACAAAAATTCTCAGGGGTGATAGATACTTATATGATAATTTCTATGGGTTATAAATTGTCTGATGCTTAAGCCCTGCACACTTTGGAGATTCCCATTGTTGTATTTAATGATCTCTTGAGGAACATCGGAGATTTACGGCCGAAAACCAATATTTGCAACCGTAAAAATTTTAGAGTTACCAGGAAGATGATAAAATACAACTCTTGTTGATGAAAACGCACAAAAATAAACTTGCCGGATTCGTCCGTGCAATGACAGGCATTGAATTTCCGATGATGTATTTTCAAGCATTGGTTGACATCTTACTCTTATTCTTTTATCTGTCAACACTGGAGCAAATAATTTATACCATCATGGACGAGGTACGAACATCAGGATATTCATAGAAAATACATGATTGTCCAAAAAGGGGTTAAAACCCCGGAACCTCCTTAGATCCACCAATGAATGTCTTTTCCACAGATTCCAAAACGGGACTTTCGAGATAGGAACTCTTGTGTAATTGAAGGCGGAAACGATCGCCTCAGATACCAGTCAGTCTGGATTCTTGGCCTATATATATAAATATATAAACCACAAAATATATTATTTTTACCTCTAAATTAATAGTTTGGCAATCGAAATCGTTCTACAGTACTTTGAAATAATCGCTATTTCTGAAAAGGTAAATGAAAAACATTGGGTAATTTACGAGTTCTACATTTAAAAGCAAAGAATATCAACATTCGAACAAGCGTACAAAAAAAGTCTTTTGTCACAAATAACTAAATACCGAAGTTACTGCGACGAATATTCCACTTGCTTTTTTTTAAGAATAACTTAGCCCCGTCTCTATCCGCGTCATAATAATCATATATATTATACTACATGTATATATATAATGAGGCTGGAGGCGGAGCCAATCTTATATTATAGAAAATTATCTATTTGGTCTAAATATGTATATCTGAAGAAGCGTTTGTTAGAGCCAATATTAGATTTCAACGTGTTGGCAATATTTTGTCTCAATAACCATGAATGCTACGAATGGTACGAATACCACTAGTACTACTAGTACAGAGAGCAATAACACAAATGCAGTGTACATTTTTGGGTTTTGTCTGTCCATGATAGTTACCGGCTTTCATTGCTGTGCCATTTACGTAACTGTCAAATCCAAGGAAATGGAGAAGGTACGATTTTTACGCTTGGTTTTATTTTTGAGTCTTAGCGACTGTGCTATTGGAATAGAGGTCATGTATTTATGTCTGATAAGTTACTTTGATAACAACACAGCAGCTACCAGAGTACAATGCATGTTGATTTAAGATATAACTAGTGGTACAGTTCTGTCTTCATTATTACATACATTGTTGATTTGTTTTGAACGTCTGAACGCAACCTATTCTACAAAACAGAGAATTTTGACAATTTTGACCGGCAATTTGTCAGTTGGACTTTGCTTTATTATGCCCCATTGCTTTACTTTGGTCAGATTTGGGATTACTGTGGGGATATATGGAATTATTGCCCGCGACGAAAAATTCTCAGTTGGACTATTTTTCCTCACGACGCATGATCTTCCAGTGGTATTACTTATCGCTGCCATAGCAGGTGTTTATGGAGGGGTTGCTAGACGTATGATAAAACAGCAGAAAACGGTTGGAGTCCATGAAACCACCTTAACCGAAACTCAAATGGAGCGAAAAAAGGCCAATGTATTACGAATGCGAAAGAATGTTGCTACCCTTGGAATGATAATAATCGTTGCTGTTGTCTCTGCTTTTCCAAGAGCTGTTATGGGACTTTACATTCTTATTACAGACACTTATGATGATATGGAGCTGGTTCTCCTATTTTGTATTGTACTCGTGATGCTAACACCACTCCTTGATCCAATTATATATTTGTTCAGGATTCAAAAATACCGCGAAATGCTTATCTGTAAATGTTGCAGACCTACTGCAATCGCAGACTCAAATGAATTGCAATAGGAGAAAGACAGACCACTGATATGGAGCTGGTTCTCCTATTTTGTATTATACTCGTGATGCTAACACCACTTCTTGATCCAATTATATATTTGTTCAGGATTCAAAAATACCGCGAAATGTTGCAGACCTACTGCAATCGCAGACTCAAATGAATTGCAATAGAAGAAAGACAGACCACTGAGATGGAATCGACAATAAGAACTACGATTTACGTGACATTTATTGGGTGCTGAAGTACATTTACTAGAAGTTCAAACTTTATACCAATATTTTCAGATGTAAAAACATTTATTCAGTTTCGCGCCTTTGTATTTTTCCTGACAATTTAGAAAACAACTGACAACAACATACAAAACAAAATCATTAGAAAGCTGGATGTATACAAATGACTACGACTTGTATTCCGAGATGTTAATGCTCATTACTTATCAGAAAAACCTTGGTAAGCTAAAAATTGTATACCAGCATTTCATTTCATTTTTTTTAAAATTTATTTTAAGAATTTTTCATTTTTTTTTATATTTAAGAATTTAACCTTTTTTTAAATATGACAAATTAATTCATTGATTGATTTATTGATATATCTATCCATTGGAGTATTTACTCAATACATGTTCATATGGATTAAATCTGCGAAAAGTTTATCTGTAGGTTAACACCATTGTAAAACTTGAAAAAAAAAAACGATACAAACAAGAAATATCAACAGAAACAGAAATCTATTGTTGTTTTGAAAGGTATATGTTGAACATTTACTCATTTCCAGAACACTGTTTAATTTTTACAAAAAAGCGTAGTTAACCGTGTTTTCTGAATGCATTAGAAAGTTTATAAAACATTACAGTACCAGCTTATATTTAAGTATATATAAATCTAAAAAGCTGCTAAATATCCTCTCGAAATTAAAATTATTAAATTAAAAAGCATAAGATACAATAAAAGTTTATAAAACATTACAGTACCAGCTTAGATTTCAGTATATAAATCTAAGAAGCTGCTAAATATCCTCTCAAAATTAAAATTATTAAATTAAAAAGCTTATATTATATGCATCATATCCTGATCACATGCACACATTCAATATTTTGTGTACAAAAAATCTGGAAACCCTAAAAATTAAGATTAAAGAAAAATAAAAATATAATTTAAACATAATAAAAGAAGGCAACCATTGTCAGGGGGGGGCTATGGTCAAATTTAAAATAAAAAGGCAGGACGCCAAAAATCTAGAAAAAAATAACCAGGACAGTACTTGTCCTGAAAAAAATGCAGGATGGTAGATTCGGCTGTATAATTTTAAAGATATTGAAAAGAAAAAGTCAGGCGCGCGTAAGCGCGCAAAAAAAATGCAGGCTTTCAATTTTCCAAAAATAAATAGGCAGGATGGAAAATTTGACCATAGCCCCCCCCCCCCCATAAAAATCAAATGGTTGCTCCCTAAGTGTATTGTTTCTAGGTTAAATTTTAGTATTTGTGAAAGTAACAAATCAAAGGCGCGGAAACGTATATTTTATCAGAATCATTGACAGAAAAAAGTCATGCAATGGTATACCTGAAAATGTCATAAAAAGTCGCGCAAATGAGTTCTCTTTTTTTTCGAATTTCGATTTGAATAATGAAAACCTACAAAATGTAAAAAGTGAATATTAGATCTTTGGCTTCTAGTTTTGATTCATTCTTTGGTATAGAATGTGATCAACAACTTAAGATTTCATTTTTCTTTTGCCTCCAGCACAGCTGATAATTTTTAAGAAAAAAAATATGAATTTTGAAATTACAATATTATAAGATATTCTACTGTTTGTCATACGGATAATAAAAATAGGAAAGTTGTTAATAACGCTAAGAAAGTTTTCAAATTGATTGATGTTTTTGTTTTCCTTTTTAGTTCACTTGACCCAAATGGTCAGTGTTAGCTACTGCCATCACTTGGCGTCCGTCGTTTGTCGTCCGTCGTCGTTAGCTTTTCACATTTTCATCTTCTCCTCTGAAACCACTGAAGCAAAACTTTACAGGAATGATGTATGGAAGGTCCTTTACAAAGTTTGCTCATTTCGTTCCGATCCGATAAAAAACATGGCCGCCAGCACGGAACATACGTTAAACATAGGACCCTATGGGAAAAATCACATTTTTATCTTCTCCTATAAAACCACTGAAGTAAATTCAACCAAACTTTACAGGAATAATGTACTAAAGGTCCTTTACAAAGATTGCTCATTTCTTTTGGATCCGATAAAAAACATGGCCGTCAGCGCAGAACTTAGGTTTAACATAGGACCCTATGGGAAAAATCACAATTTCATCTTCTCCCTTGAAACCACTGAAACAAATTCCAACAAACTTTGCAGGAATGATGTACTGAAGGTCCTTTACAGAGATTGCTCATTTCGTTACGATCCAATAAAAAAAACATGGCCACCAGCGGGGAACTTAAGTTTAACATAGGACCCTATGGGAAAAATAACATTTTCTTTTCTCCTCTAAAACCACTGAAACAAATTCAACCAAAATTAACAGGAGTAATGTACTAAAGGTCCTTTACAAAGATTGCTCATTTAGTTATGATCCGATTGAAAACATGCCGACAAGCACGGAACATAGTTTAACATTGGAAAATGGGATAAATCCCGTTTTCATCTTCTTTTCTGAAACCACTGAAGCAAATTCAACCAAACTTTACAGGAATGATGTATGGAAGGTCCTTTACAAAGACTGCTCATTTCGTGCCAAACCGATATAAAAACATGGCCGCCAGTGTGGAACTTAGGTTTTACGTCGGGCCCTATGGGAACTTCTCCTCTGAAACCACTGAGGCAAATTCAACCAAACTTTTGAGGAATGATGTATGGAAGGTCCTTTAAGAAGATTGCTAATTTCATTCCGATTCAACAAAAAACGTGGCCACCAGCCCGGAACTTAGGTTTAACATTGGACCCATGGACAAATCACATTTTCATCCTCTCCTCTGGGAACACTTAAGTAAATTCAACCAAACTTTACAGGAATATCATGTATGGAAGGTCCTTTACATAGACTGCACATTTTATTCTGATCTGCCAAAAAACATGGCCACCAGAAAATTTTAACAT
Organism: Modiolus philippinarum; assembly: GCA_002080025.1. NCBI lineage: Eukaryota > Metazoa > Mollusca > Bivalvia > Mytilida > Modiolidae > Modiolus > Modiolus philippinarum. Next base: position 83,582 of record MJUU01066584.1, read on the forward strand.
TGTACCATATGGGAAAATCACATTTTCACCTTCTCTGCTGAAACCACAGAAGCAAATTCAACCAACTTTACAGAAATGATGTGTGGAAGGTCCTTCACAAAAACTGATAATTTCATTTCGATACCTCAAAAAATGGCCGCCAGCGCGGAACATAGTTTAACATTGGAGCCAAGGGAAAATCACCCTTTTCCTTTAACATTAGCCCCCATTAGAAAAAAAAATTTTCTGGTCATGCGTGGCATAGAAGCATTTTGTCAGGTTAGCAATACAGGCTCAGTGTCTGAGACTCTAGATTAACGTAAGGATGTGTGTACATATAATTTCATAAATCCAGGACAATATAACCATTGAAAAGGTTAGAGAACTTTAAATAACAGGGTTTAGTCAAAATTTACAAGAAAATCAGGATGAAACAACCATGCAAATAATATTAAAGACGGCATTTTTTAATTGCAAATGAAATTTAGGTAGTTGTTGTATTTTAATTCAATTTTTTCTCTTCGTATCTAATTGTTTTTGTCCCTTTTTAACTTATTTCACTTATTGTTATAATAATTGAAAAAATCATAAGAAATAATTATTAATAATTTGAAAAAAATTATTTATAAGAAATTATAAATGAAAATCTATTTATAATAATAACTTTATTTGCAAATTTACGCCCATAGGGGCCAAGCAAATACAATGACAAAACACACAAGACATACAAACATATGTTTATACAACAACAAATAACATGTAAATACAGATATATATTAACTTTGGCCAACGTGGACTTTACTTTCGCAAGTCTGTACTTTGCTTTAGAAAGTCTGCTACTGCTGACAAAAGTTGAAAATTTGGATTGAAAATTTGTATTAGTTTATTGAGTGGCTGATCTTGAATAAAATCTGGATTCATAATATTTATTGGTGAATATAAGTCATTTCTAGCAGATTCATTCTTGGTACAATTTAGCACAAAATGTATTTCATCATCAATTTCATTTGAACTGCAGTGTTTACAAATTCTGTTATCTCTTGGTATATTTTGGTATCTTCCGATTTCTATTTCTAAATTNATCTAATTGTTTTTGTCCCTTTTTAACTTATTTCACTTATTGTTATAATAATTGAAAAAAATCATAAGAAATAATTATTAATTATTTGAAAAAAAATATTTATAAGAAATTATAAATGAAAATCTATTTATAAGAAATTATAAACACACACATTAATTTTTTGAATTATTATATATACAGAAAAATGAAGTAAACATTAATTTTATAGTCCAATGTTTGCAATCAATATTTGGTGACGTAAAAATAAACAAGGAGGCAAAGACGTTAGTTTATTTTGATGTTTTGCAAACAGACATGGTGATTTTTGAAAAAACACACACACACACGCACAAAAAAGCAACACGGCACATCCAATTATGGCTTCGACGGGTAATTGAATACCTTGAAAGCAACCTTGTATTAACCGCGGGTTTTTAATCTGTTCATTGTCATTAGGTCGTGAGAAATAAAAAAGACCAACAAGTAAAAGTTAATCAAAAATACGAAAGCTTTTCAATTTTATGTCACGCGACTCTTTTGAAAAAGACAGTTGCTTTACTATGTAGACCTTATTGGTAATTTTTTTCTCTATCAGATTGTACTCATATTTATAGATATGGATTACCAAATGTTTGATTTGATCTGCACTACAGAGACATAAGTTGTCGAAAAAATGCGCATATGCAGAAACTAAATTAACACTAACTTCGGTATTTTGTTAGTTTTTGTCATATTTAAACTCTATTTATTGTCATCATAATTTCAAAAAAAAAATATTCATAAGAAATTATATCATTTTGTTGTACTGTTGACAATAAACGCATTGAACAACCTTATTCATAAAGGATATAAATACAACATTGTGACATCAAGACGAAGAACAACAATTAAGGCGTTGTTCCTATGCTTGATTTTAACATGTATTTGTAGAGACTTTGTCTCATGTGCATTTACTTCATATCCTTTCATTCATCATTGTTGTTAAATCTTTAATTCTGGTTATTGTGGGCAAAGGTATTGATCAGCTCCTAGATGCTTTAGACCGTAACTAAATCAAAACAATTTTTCATATTGGAAGTATTTTGCATTGCACAATACATGTATCATTTTCTTCTTTCATAATTGATGATGTTGTTATACGAAATTTATTTAGAAGTATTTCAATTGAAGTTTCATATGTAAAAAGGCTTGGTACATAGTCAACGGAAATTATGTCCGTAGCTAGCTGTCAGTAACTGCGAGCATTTGTCAGGACAGTACCCATGTGTTTTGTCTTCATGTTTTATGTATTTCATTGTAAAGGTACTCGTCTTGATAAGTTGGACTATTTTCTGGTTTGATTTTTACTGTGAGTTTATTTTTTTAGCCATTCATAACACATAGGGGGTGTTGGATCCAAGCAAACGAGTTTTCCCATCGAAATTTTACCGCCTATTTATATAGAAATCAAATAATTTAAATGTCTAGATTTCAGATCCAACGGCATGTACCCGGAAGTGAAAAATCTCGCGTATTCACACGTGTCACGTGACGAGACTTACGGACCCTATTCAATGTTATTTCCACTACTCGTTCTCTTTATAGTATTGTAGTTTAGGGGCAGGTTTTTCAAAAAAAAAAAAATAAAATAATAATGATAATAATAAATAAATATAAAAAAAATAAATAATTAATATAAAATTTTACAAAGCAAAGTTGTGAGGTATAAAAGTCGATTTGGGACCAAACATTAAGCATAAATTGTGATTAGCTCGACAGTGTCAAAACGTTTCCTGTTAAGAAAGTGTTAGTCAAATTAGAAAAAAAAATCATCTTAGTGAACTTTTTCATAGAAATAAAAGTAACACAAGAGGTACTAAATAAAAAATTCCTAAATCAAAGTTCAAATATATCGAAAAAAGTACTTTTGCTCAAAATGCTAGAACTGGTCGGGATCATTTTCTTTCTTCTATGAAAATATAACTATAACTAATAAACATACTTTTAAAAGGGGGTAAAATTAGCAGCAAAAGAAGAGAAGAAATTGAAAATTTGTATATTCTTTTTATACATAAATATAAAAGGTTTATCTTAGTGCTTATTTTTTTTAAATATCTTTTGATACACAAAAAGAGAAATATACTTTTTAAAAGTATTTTCATGTAAATATTTCAAATTTAAGGAATTCATTGAAAGTAACTTATCTCTGGTGGGTTTTATGGGTTATCCAAGGCTTTCAAGTTTGGATTTTAAATGCTTTTAAAATAGTTTTCAATTTCTATGGTTTTAGTGTTTATGTATTTATAGCAATTTTAAAAGGTTGTCTCTTATCAAGTGCTTGCATTTTTATAACTATGTATATGTATGTGATTTGATCTAGTCTGAATAAATATTATATTATTATTATTTGCCGTTACTCTCTTTTAACTAGAGATGGGAGCAGTCGCAAACGACAGCTAATCCCCTCGCCCGCTGACAAGAAATAATAACCCTAGTATAATCTAAAGATGTATAAATGTTCAAGGTACATCCACTAAACAATAAAATCATTGATGTGTAACATGTAATTTCTCAAATATAAACATTAATGGAAACTTTAACTCAAGTCAGTCAATTGTAAAATGTAGGTCAAAGTGACCCAATTATCATCTGAAGCTGCAACACTATCAAAGATGCATCCACTGACCAAAGATAATTGATGCACCATATGTAGTTTCTCAGATATGAACCGTAATGCAAACTTTAACCCGAGTCATTGAAGCGTAAAATGTAGGTCAAAGTGACCAAATTATCATCTGAAGCAGCAAAACTCTCCAAGACACATCCACCGACCAAAGATGATTGATGTGCTACATGTAGTTTCTCAGATATGAACCTTAACGCAAACTTTAACCTGAGTCATTGAAGCGTAAAATGTAGGTCAGAGTGACCCAATTATCATCTGAAGCAGCATCACTCTCCAAGACGCATCCACTGACCAAAGATGATTGATGTGCCACATGTAGTTTCTCAGATATGAACCTTAACGCAAACTTTCACCTGAGGTGGGACGAACGGACGGACACTCGGACGGACGGACGGACGAGATGCTATATCCCCTCCCCAACTCCGTTGAGCGAGGGGATAACTATATCTTAAAAATACATTTACCCTAACTCTATCTACATCTAATTAATATGCAAGGCAAATAGTGTCCTGTAAAAAATGTCCCTCCTGTTATATATTTCATTGGAAAATGCAAGAGGACAATATTTTACGACCATCAATGCGTTTTATTTCGCCCTCCGCCTTTATCATAGGTAACAATGTAATTCACGGCGGACATTATTTAATGATACAACCCTAAGGTCAACCATAGCAATTAAATACTGTTGCACCATCCCTTACTATTTTTGTTTAAAAGCTTTTTCCTCTAGAGGTTATTTTTTAGTGTTTTGGCATGTGACTTCCCGATATCACATTAAAAAATTTTAAAACATTACATTTCTGAAAGCGTACAACTTTCTCAAGTTTATTTATGCATTGAGATCACTCAAATCCCTGGCAACCTATATTGTCTTTTGACAACTCTTGTTAACTATTTTTATTTTCAGTACATATATAAGTAATCAGTTCACTTATGAAATACACTTTTGACATTTTTGAAATGTAAAATAAAAACAATTCTAAACATTTTAGCTCACCTGGCTATAGCCAGGGTGAGCTATTGCCATCACTTTGCCTTCGTTGTACATCTGTCTCTCGTCCGTCCAGCCTAAACTTTTATGTAAAAATCTTCTATAAACTACCGAGACAGTTGAAGGCAAACATTGCCATATTGATTTTTGGGTTGTCCACTAAAAAAGGTTGTTTTCAGTGTTGCACTTCATTCACGATGACAGGCAGTGGGAAATATAACATTGGACCCTATTGGTAATCTTCTCTGAAACTACTGAGCCAATAAGAACCGAAATCGGCCACGATGGTCGTTTGGAGGTCTCCTAAAAGGAGTTATTTTTCAGGTTCACAGCTTATCCAAGATGGCCACCAGCGCAAAACATAGTTTAGCATTTAACACCATGAGAAAAAGTATTAATGTAAGTGATCTTCTCCTCTGAAACTACAAAGCCAATTGGATCAAAACTTGGATATATTGGTCCTTGGTTGGTCTCTTACACAGGTTCACGTCTTATCCAAGATGACAGCTAGCCTAAAGGAACAAATAAAAGAATATGGAGTAAATGTACATAAGAAAAAATCCCTATAAATACATGGGAAGATTAAGCAAATCGAACAACACTTTAATTGTTGTTCTCCATCTTGAAAAATCTTCAAGCATAGTTTTAACATTAGAGCCTGCTGGAATACACATTTAGAGATCTTCTCCTCTGAAACAACTGAGACAATTAGAGCCTATGGAAACACATTTAGAGATCTCCTCCGAAAGCACTGGACCAATTAAAACCAAACTTTGCCAGCAGTTCGCCATTAAGCCAGTCTGCCCGTTATTACTACTTCGGTACAGTATTCGTCCAGAAAACGCCTCCCACAGTTTTTGTCTTAACTACAAAAAATGCTGAAAGCGAGACATAGGTGTTACTTTCTGGTGGCTACAGTGGCGTTGTAAACTTTTTTCAAAACCTTAATAATGTTATAACTGTAATACATACACAAACTAGATGTTGTCGGAAACGACAGCTATCCCTGCACTCCCCGTTTGACACAGAAAACAGTTGTTATACACCCTTGGCATATTTTTTTTTCATTATTTGTTAAATCTACCTATTGATAGTCATTAGTGTTACTAAAAGAATTCTAGGATATATGGTTGCTAGGTAGAATTCTAAAAAAACAAGTGGTCTTTGAGACTTTCAGGAAATTTACCAAAATTGGAATCAAATATTTTTGAAATCCAATCGATGAAAATGTTCGTCCTAAACTACACAAACATTTTAAGTATGGTTGCTAGGTAGAATTCCAAAAAATAGGTGGTCTTTGAGACTTTCAGGAAATTTACCAAAATTGGAATCAAATATTTTTTGAAATCCAATTGATGAAAATGTTCGTCCTAAACTACACAAACATTTTAAATATGGTTGCTAGGTAGAATTCCAAAAGATAAGTGGTCTTTGAGTCTTTCAGGAAATTTACCAAAATTGGAACCGCCTTTCAGAATCATAAGTTATCAGAATTTTGTTTTTTACCAAAAAATTGTCAGAATATAAGATAATATGCCAAAATAAAAAAAAAAGATGTGTCTTTGACATTTTAAGGAAATTTACCAAAGTTCGAAGTGGAACCAAATTTCCAAAAGCTTATTGTAAATCTATAGACTATATGCAACAATTCTGCATAAAGATTTGATCCCTAAATCCAAAAATGTAGGAGTTTGCATCACATGCCACATGTGTCTAATCTACATCTTTGGATCTTTGTTAAAATTGACATCATGGGGCCTCTTGTTTGCACCAAGACCAATATCAAAAATCCGAAAGCTTATTAGGCATCTACAGACTATATGCAACAATTCTATAACAAAATTAAATCCGTAAATCCATAAATGTAGGAGGAAATTGTGTCACATGCCACATGTGTAAAAATTTACATCATGGGGCCTCTTGTTTTCACCAAGACCAATATCGAAAATCCGAAAGCTTATTGCGCATCTGCAGACTATATGCAACAATTCTACAACATAATTAAATCCCTAAATCCAAAAATGTAGGAGGAGTTTGAGTCACAAGAAAAGTGTGACGGACGGACAGACGGACAGACGGAGGGTATAACATTATCCCCGAACTTTCTTCGAAAGTGCGGGGATAATTATCTTTGGTCTACGGATACCCTTAGTTATGATCTTTTCAGCAGCACATGTTTCAGATGACGTCCTTGTCTACATGGTGCAATGACTCCATAAAAATTGCGACATAGTTTCAAATTCAAGTCTTTTTCTCCGGATTTGTAATTCATGAATCAATTATATTTAGTGTATTGATATCGACTTATTTCTTAGTAAATATTGCGACATATTCATACAAGTTAATTTCTGAGCCATTGTAATGTATAGCGATATCATACTTGGTGTAATGCTTTATTCGATTGAGTACATGCCAGTCTGACACTTGTCATGTAATCTTGACCTCATGGTTCAGTGGCTTTGCTAATTTTTACCTCGCCGGGACGAATGTCCGGAGAGCTATTGTCATACCAACAGCGTCGACGAGAGCAAAACTTTAACCTTGTTTGTAGATTGGAGACCTTTAGAGCAAGGATGTTGATATTTGGTATGTGACATCCTTGTTATGAGCGCTTTCTATTGGTGCCATACTTGTAGACATTTGGATTTTACCTTGACCTCAGGGCAATTTAAAAAGAAAAAAACTTTAACCTTGCCACTAGAAGGTAAGCTTTTAGTGGAAGGGTGTTCATATTTGGCAGATAACTTTCTTATGGTGAGAACTTTCTAGCTGTACCATAACTAAATCAAAACATTTTTTCATATTGGAAGAATTTAAAAAGAAAAAAAACTTTAACCTTGCCACTAGAAGGTAAGCTTTTAGTGGAAGGGTGTTCATATTTGGCAGATAACTTTCTTATGGTGAGAACTTTCTAGCTGTACCATAACTAAATCAAAACATTTTTTCATATTGGAAGAATTTGGCATCGCACAATATCATTTTCTTCTTTCATAATTGATGATGTTGTTATACGAAATTTATTTAGAAGTATTTCAATTGAAGTTTCATATGTAAGAAGGCTTGATGCATAGTCAACTTAAATTATGTCCTTAGGTAGCTATCAGTAACTGCGAGGGTTTGTCAGGACAGTACCCATGTGTTTTGTCTTCCTGTTTTATGTATTTCATTGTAAAGGTACTCGTCTTGATAAGTTGGACTATTTTCTGGTTTGATTTTTACTGTGAGTTTTTTTTTGTATTTTTTAAAAATTTATACCCATTCTTAACACATAGGGTGTGGGGTGTGTTGGACCCAAGCAAACGAGTTTAACCCCACCGGACTTTTTGCGCCTATTTATATAGAAATAATTTAAATGTCTAGATTTCAGTTCGAGAAAGATTTAAGCAACGTTTTAATTCAATGGTATTTCCACTACTCGTTCTCTTTATGGTATTGTAGTTTAGGGGCAGGTTTGCAAAAAAAAAAAATAGGAAAAAAAATTAATAAATAAATAAATAAAAAAAAAAATAGATAAGGTAAAATTTTACAAAGCAAAGTTGTGAGGTTTAAAAGTCGATTTGGGACCAAACATTAAGCATAAATTGTAATTAGCTCGACAGTGTCAAAACGTTTCCTGTTAAGAAAGTGTTAGTCAAATTAGAAAAAAATCATCTTAGTGAACTTTTTTCATAGAAATAAAAGTAACACAATAGGTACTAAATTAAAAAATTTCTTAATCCAAGTTCAAATGTATGTAAGAAAAATTACTATTGCTCAAAATGCTAGAACTGGTTGGGACCATTTTCCTTCTTCTATGAAAATATAACTTTAACTAATAAACATACTTTTAGAAGGGGTAAAATTAGCAGCAAAAGAAGAGAAGAAATTGATAATTTTGTATATTGTTTAATATACATAAATATAAAAGGTTTATCTTAGTGCTTAATTTTTTTTAAATATCTTTTGATACATAAAATGAGAAATATACTTTTTTAAAAGTATTTTCATGAAAATTTTTCAAATTTAAGGAATTCATTGAAAATAAGTTATCTGTGGTGGGGTATATGGGTTATCCAAGGCTATCAAGTTTGGATTTGATATGCTTTTAAATTTGTTTTCAATTTCTATGGTTTTAGTGTTTATGTATTTATAGTAATTTTAAAAAATTGTCTCTTATCAAGTGCTAGCATTTTTATAACTGTAATTGTTTTTATGTATATATATGTGATTTGATATAGTCTGAATAAATATTATATTCTTATTATTTGCCGTTACTCTCTTTTAACTATATATTGAAAATACATTTGCCCTAACTCTACTTACATCTTATTAATATGCAAGGCAAATAGTGTCCTGTGAAAAATGTCCCTCCTGTTATATACTTCATTGGAAAGTTCAAGAAGACAATATTCTTCGACCATCAATGCGTTTTATTTCGTCCTCCGCCTTTATCATGGGTAACAATTGTAAAACTGGACTGGAATTCACGGCGGACACTATTTAATGATACAACCCTAAGGTCAACCATAGCTATTAAATATAGTAACACTTTCCCTTACTATTTTTGTATAAAAGCTTTTTCTTCTAGAGGTTATTTTTTAGTGTTTTGGCATATGACTTCCCGATATCACATTAAAAATTTTAAAACATTACATTTCCGAAAATGTATAACTTTCTCAAGTGTATTTGTGCATTGAGCTCACTCTACAAGTGTATTTGTGCATTGAGATAACTCCCTGGCAAGCTATGTTGTCTTTTGACAACTCTTGTTAACTATTTTTATCTCCAGTACATATATAAGTAATCAGTGTACTTTTTAAATACACTTTTGACATTTTTGAAATATAAATAAAAACAATTCTAAATATTTTAGCTCACCTGGCTATAGCCAGGGTGAGCTATTGCCATCACTTTGCGTTCGTTGTCCATCTGTCGATCTCTCGTCCGTCCAGCCTAAACTTTTCTGTAAAAATCTTCTATTAAACTACCGAGACAGTTGGAGGCAAACATTGCCATAATGATTTTTGGGTTGTCCACTAAGAATGGTTGCTTTCAGTGTTGCACTTCATCCAAGATGACAGGCAGTGGGAAATATAACATTGGACCGTATTGGTAATCTTCTCCTCTGAAACTACTGAGCCAATAAGAACCAAACCTAGCCACAATGGTCGTTTTGAGGTCTCCTAAAAGGAGTTATTTTTCAGGTTCACAGCTTATCCAAGATGGCCACCAGCGCAAAACATAGTTTAGCATTTAACACCATGAGAAAAAGTATTAATGTAAGTGATCTTCTCTGAAACTAAAAAGCCAATTGGATCAAAACTTGGATATATTGGTCCTTGGTTGGTCCCTACACAGGTTCGCATCTTATCCAAGATGACAGCCAGCCTGAAGGAACAAATAAAAGAATAAGGGGTAAATGCACATGGGAAGAAATCCCTATAAATACATGGGAAGATTAAGCAAATCGAACAACACTTTAATTGTTGTTCTCTTCAAGCATAGTTTTAACATTAGAGCCTACTGGAAAACACATTCAGAGATCTTCTACTCTGAAACAACTGAGACAATTAGAGCCTATGGAAACACATTAAGAGATCTCCTCCGAAAGCACTGGACCAATTAAAACCAAACTTTGCCAGCAGTTCGCCATTAAGCCAGTCTTCCCGTTATTACTACTTGGGTACAGTATTCGTCCAGAAAACGCCTCCTACAGTTTTTGTCTTAACTACAAAAAATGCTGAAAGCGAGACATAGGTGTTACTTTCTGGTGGCTACAGTGGCGTTGTAAACTTTTTTCAAAACCTTAATAATGTTATAACTGTGATACATACACAAACTAGATGTTGTCGGAAACGACAGCTATCCCCGCACTCCCTACAGTTGTTATACACCCTTGGCATATTTTTTTTCATTATTTTTTTAAATCTACCTATTGATAGTCATTAGTGTTACTAAAAGAATTCTAGGATATATGGTTGCTAGGTAGAATTCTAAAAAATAAGTGGTCTTTGAGACTTTCAGGAAATTTACCAAAATTGGAATCAAATATTTTTGAAATTAAATTTATGAAAATGTTCGTCCTAAACTACACAAACATTTTAAGTATGGTTGCTAGGNGCATCTACAGACTATATGCAACAATTCTATAACAAAATTAAATCCGTAAATCCATAAATGTAGGAGGAGTTTTTGTCACATGCCACATGTGTAAAAATTGACATCATGGGGCCTCTTGTTTTCACCAAGACCAATATCGAAAATCCGAAAGCTTATTGCGCATCTGCAGACTATATGCAACAATTCTACAACATAATTAAATCCCTAAATCCAAAAATGTAGGAGGAGTTTGAGTCACAAGAAAAGTGTGACGGACGGACAGACGGAGGGTATAACATTATCCCCGAAGTTTCTTCGAAAATGCGGGGATAATTATCTTTGGTCTACGGATACCCTTAGCTATGATCTTTTCAGCAGCACACGTTTCAGATGACGTCCTTGTCTACATGGTGCAATGACTCCATAAAAAATGCGACATAGTTTCAAATTCAAGTCTTTTTTTCTCCGAATTTGTAATTCATGAATCAATTATATTTAGTGTATTGATATCGACCTACTTTGCAATGTTCAGTGACTTTGTAAATATTTCGACATATTCATACAAGTTAATTTCTGTATAGAGCTACCAGACTTGGTGTAATGCTTTATTCGATTAAGTACATGCCAGTCTGACACTTGTCATGTAATCTTGACCTCATGGTTCAGTGACTTTGCTAATTTGTACCTCGCCGGGACGAATGTCCGGAGAGCCATTGTCATACCCACAGCGTCGGCGAGAGCAAAACTTCAACCTTGTTTGTAGAATGGAGACCTTTAGAGCAAGAATTGATATTTGGTATGTGACATCCTTGTTATGAGCGCTTTCTATTGGTGCCATACTTGTAGACATTTTGAACTTTACCTTGACATCAGGGAAATTTAAAAAGAAAAACTTTAACCTTGCCACTAGAAGGTAAGCTTTTAATGGTAGGGAGTTCATATTTGGCAGATAAATTTCTTATGGTGAGAACTGTCTAGCTGTACCATATTTGTAGACATTTTGGCCTTGGCCTTTCCCTAAGGGCAATTTTAAAAAATTTTAACCTTCAGTTGTTTCTAAAAGAAAGGCTTTTAGTGGTAGGTTGGGTAACTTTCTGATGGTGAGAACTTTCTAGTGGAACCATATTTGTAGACATTTTGACCTAAACCTTGCTCTTAGTGCATTTTTTTAAAACTTTTACCTTGCCTCTAGAAGATAGGCTTTTAGTAGTATAGTGTTCATATTTGGCATGTAATTTTCTTATGATGAGTACTTTCTAGTGGTACAACATTTTGACCTTAACAATTCCCGGAGGGAAATTTTGGAAACTTTAACCTTTCTTGTAGAATGAAGTTGTTATTTGGTTGGGTATTCATATTTGGTATGTGACTATCTCGTGATGAGAGTTTTCCGATGGTACCATTTTTGTAGAAATTTTGACCTTGACTTTTCCCTGAGAAAAATTTGTTTAAAAACGTTTACCTTGCTTCTAATATGTAGCCTTTTAGTAGTAGGGTGTTCATTTTTGTTATTTGACGTTGTTATGATGAAAGCTTTCTATAGTTGTAGGTATTTTGACCTTGACCTTACCCTGGGAGCAATATAGAAAAATAACCTGGCTTCTTGAGGATACTTATGAAGTGATAGGTGGTTTATATTTTGTGTGTGCTTTCCCTATGACGAGAGCTTCCTAGAAGAAAGACGTGTTTGACTTTCAGATTTATTGTGCATCGAGGTCACTCTTATCTACGGCGAGCTACGTTGTCTTCTGACAACCCTTTTATACCCCATTCGTAGGTGGTATATAGGAATACCCTTGTCCGACAGTCCGTCCGTCCGTCCATCCGTGCGTCCTTAATTCGTCACACTTTTCTCAGCTACTGCTGGGCCGATTTATTTAAAATTTGGTATTTGAATTATATATAGGGGGAATGCGTCGTAAGCGGTTTTGGTCAACCTACGATATCAACTTCCAGTTTTTTTCGGGACTTATCCATTTTCCCTTTTATTGAACATATTGAAAATTTTCGTCACATTTTTCTCAGCTACTGCTTGGCCAATTTATTTCAAATATGGTGTTTGAGTTTATATATAGGGGAATGCGTCGTCAACGCATTCCTTATGAAAAATTAGCTTAGTGTTCAACTAATAGAACTTTAATAATTTGTTTCCTCTCGGAGCTAGGGGGGGGGGGGCAAAATTGCAAATGTGGAGATTAAGTAACAGCTTTATTTTCCATCGGAATTTGATGGAATTTTGTTTCTTTACATCCCTCTTATTTAAGCTTTCAGTATTATGTCAACAAATTTTTCTTATCTCTGAGCTATAAGCGGTCAAGGAGGTCAAAATTGCAATTTTCATCAATATGTTATTACAATCTTTATTTCTCATCAGATTTTGATGTGATTTTTTTTCTTTGGATTCCACTTGTTGTAAACTGTCAGTGGTGTGTCAACAATTTTGCGTATCTCTTACAGTTTATGAGCTATAAGGGGTCAAAGGGTCCGAAATATCAAAATACATAAGATCTTTAATCGGATTTTGATGGATTTTTTTTTCTTTTGATTCATGTTGAAGTAAGCTTTCATAAATATGACAACGGATTTTTCGTAGCTATTACGGTTTCCGAGCTTTAAAGAGTCAAAGGGGCAAAATCAGCAATTTTCCGAAATATGTAAAATCTTTTTTTTTCTTATCGAATATCGATAGAACTTTTTTTTATTCCCCTTGATGTAAGCTGTCAGTAGTATGTCAACAGATTCAGAATTACTGTTGCAGTGTCTTAGCTTTCAGGGATTAAAATTGCTAATTTTCATGTTCTACCTAATTACTGTGCCTATCTCCTTATCGTGTTTATCTAGTTACTGTTTCAAGCTCTTATCTGTGTCCTTTTTTCACTTTATATTACACTTGTTCACATGCTGCGGTCGTATCATGCTGCGCTCTACCCCTTTTTACATCCATTTCCCTACAACGTAAGAACCTGGACCCCCCATCTTAGGTTTATTGTAACATATTTATGGGTAAATGCCAGTATGACACCTGTCAAGTAGCTTGACCTTTATTTCATGGTCCAGTGATTTTGTAACTTTTTTTTACATTTATGTCCTTTACTCAACTCAACAATTAAGGTCAAGGTTACTTCCGTTTAATCCAGGTTTTTACTTGACAGACTGGCATATCCCATCAATATGTCACAAAAAAAAACTGATATGGAGAGTCCAGGTCCTTACATTGAATAGAAACCGTAAGAGATGCGCAAAATTTGTTGACACACTACTGAAAGCTTACAAATAGAGGAATCCAAATAAAAAAAATCGCATCAAATTCTGATGAGAAAAAATAGAGCAGTGCTCAAGGTCCCCCGCCTTAGAGTTGTATGTTCCTTTTACCTGAAAAACGGTACAAGATGAAAAAAAATGTTTTGGGGAGAGTTTTATTGCATTTTTCACGAGGAAGCATTTGCAAAAAACCCCATCAAAATCCGATGAAAAATTAAAAAAAAATTTTTTTGGCACCCCCACCCCCAACACCTTTGACCCCAATTATCTTGAAAATGGTAAGAGAAACCAGAAATCTGTTGGCATATGCATGAAAGCATTCATTGAGAGGAATCTAATGGAAAAAATCCCATCGAAATCGGATAAAAAATAAAAATTTCCCACACGGACGTGCAATAAATTCTATTTTTAGAAATTGTGACCTTGACCTTTGAACTACTGACCCCAAAATCAATAGGGTTCTTGCCCTTCCCTATTCCTTCCATCTGTATAAGTTTTGTTTCAATCGGGCAAGGGATACTCAAGTTATCATCCGGAAACGACATCCGGAAACCCCCCCCCAACACCTTTGACCCCAATTAGCTTGAAAACGGTAAGAGATACCAGAAATCTGTTGACATATGTGTAAAAGCATTCATTGAGAGGAATCTAATGGAAAAAATCCCATCGAAATCGGATAAAAAATAAAAATTTCCCACACGGACCAAATTTTGGTGCAATAAATTCTATTTTTAGAAATTGTGACCTTGACCTTTGACCTACTGACCCCAAAATCAATAGGGTTCTTGCCCTTCCCTATTCCTTCCATCTGTATAAGTTTTGTTTCAATTGGGCAAGGGATACTCAAGTTATCATCCGGAAACGAAATCCGGAATGACGGAATGACGGAAAGGCGAATTCTATAGTCCCCCGCTTTCGCAAAAGGCGGGGCACAATAAAGATGGGTGTAATAACGACATTACCGAACAGAGTGGTCAAGAGCCGAAGTTCATGAGACAATAAGACAAATCAGGTGGAAAACACCGGAAAATTGTCGACCGCAATGGTCCTGACTTGGTACAGGCATTTCAAAAGAAAT
Source organism: Modiolus philippinarum (assembly GCA_002080025.1). Taxonomy (NCBI): domain Eukaryota; kingdom Metazoa; phylum Mollusca; class Bivalvia; order Mytilida; family Modiolidae; genus Modiolus; species Modiolus philippinarum. The sequence goes on from MJUU01066584.1 coordinate 98,694, forward strand.
GGTGGGTTAAACCGGTTTTATGGCTTGTCAACCCTCCCCTTCCATTGTAGCAACCCAACAGCAATTGCCATTTAAAGGTGGCTGACAATTAAAAGAAATGACCATCCCAGTATTAAGTAAAGAAAGAATCTTAATCAGAGTTCGGACCAAAATTTCAAATTTTTCCACAAGGGACTGATATCTAGGACCTTTTTTAATGATCGTATGAGACGGAATTTTTTTTGAAGCCTTGATTTTTAAGGCGGTCACGGAGATAACTATGTCTAATGCGATAGTCTGTATAATTTGTGCTAGCTCTCGCGTAGCGAATCAACTGTGAAACATACACTCATTAAGCAGGATAAGCTGGAATATTACTGTCCATGTTAGGGAAATTGATAATTTTGATATTAAAATCGTCCCTTTTGTCGTAAATTTTAGTACTGAGGTGGCCATTTTCGTCAAATTCGTGATGTAAGTCTAAAAAATGTAGATCTGGTGATTCCTGTCGTTTCTTGTCGTTTCCTTTATCTCTAGTTCTGGCTGATATATTAACAGGATCTATTTAGCAAAAGATGCATTATTGATGGAAAGAACATCATCAATATATCAATAGGTGAGATTGAAGGGTCTAGCATCTTTTATTTTATGATTTGAGTCTCTGAAGAAATTCAGTCTCGTAAGAATATAAAAACAGGTCTGCAAAGGAGATGTGCACAATTTGTATCCATCGGTATGCCAACTTGCTGTTGATATATAGCACCTCCAAATGTGACAAATATATTATCAATTAGAAATTCAAGCATACTGCACACCTGTTTTTCATCGTAGCACACTTTTCCTTTTCAATTGGTTTTTGAAAAAATGTAGATTTATAACATAATACAATAAATGATTTTGAATCGGCAAAGGCTTTTTGAATAATACTTTTGATTCGTGATTTTAGCTTTCTATTTAGATCATGTTTGGTAATTTGTTCTCTGTCAGTTTTTAAACGTTTTTGACTTTATTGTCTTCCAAATGTTTAGATTTTATCTGCACTGAAGAGACATAAGTTGTCGAAATGCGCATATGCAGAATCAAAATTCACAGTAACTTCGGTATTTAGTTATTTAGTTTATCATGAGGAAGTATGGTATACAGTGAGGAAAATCAAAAGTTTTGAGAGAATGTATTTGAGAAAATGAACGGGATTTAAGATTTTCCAATAAAGCCTTCGAATTTTAAGTATTCATATGTGATTTATGTCACTTCGGGCATGAATAGATTCACAGTATGCTCGATTCCTGTCTTCGATTGCAGACAAAATGTTTAGTTCAAATGACAATTGAGTAGTTAAGCAAAATGAAGATCCTGTGATGTATCATTCCTTATATTGATTATTGTGTAATTTTACAAATTGATAAAAAATGCAATTTTGACTCCTTTGACCACTCATGGCTCACAGATAAGAAAAATTTGTTGATATAATACTGAAAGCTTAAAAAAGAGGGATGAAAAGACAAAAATCCCATCAAAATCCGATGAAAAATAGAATTTTTACTTTATCTCCACATTTGCAATTTTGGCCCCTCATAGCTCCGAAAGGAAATCAAAGTTCTATTAGTTTAGCACTATATTAATTTTTCATAGGGAATGCATTGAAAAACTGCATCGAAATCGGACCAGAAATAAAAAAAAAAATAAAATTTTTGAGATTAGCTCCTTTTGGGCCAATTTATCTCATGAACGGTACATGGGACGTGAAATCCGTTGGAACACTCCTGATGGAAATTTCCTCGGGAGCATACTGAATGAAACCCAATCAAAATCTCATATATAATAAAAATTCTACAGCCATTTATGTGAAACATCAAATTTGCCCCTTTGCCTCTTTTTTAAAAACAGGAGGGGACACGAAATTTAAAATCATTCAAAATTTTCCTTTTGTGCCAAGGGATATTGCGATAAAATTTCATAAGGATTGATCATCTGGAACTTAAGTTATTGACGAAAAAAGTGTCTACAAATGACGACGCGGACGACGACGACAACGACGACAAAGACGGACGACATTATATACATTTTTTGCGGTCTTTAAAAAATTAATAAGGTAACTGGGCCATGCAAAGAAAGTGAAAGTTTCTTGACAGGTTTGCATCAATAAACCTAATATGGAGAGTATACGTTCTGAAATTGCTGAAAAATGAAAACAAATGTAAACAAGAGTTGTCAGAAGACAACATAGCTCACAGTGGATAGCTCCTGCTCCTGAGTGACTTCAATGCACAATCTGAAAGCTAAACATGTCTTCCTTCTAGAAGCAAGGTGTAAGTTAAAAAAAAGCCCTCAGGGCAAAGTCAAGGTCAAAATGTCTACAACTATGGCACTGCCAGAAAGCTCTCATCAGTAGGGAAAGCACAAATAAATATAAACCACCTATCACTAAAAAACTATCTTCTGGAATCCAGGTTATTATTTTTTTGATTGCCACCAGGGAAAGGTCAAGGTCAAAATATCTACAATAATGGCAATGCCAGAAAGCTCTCAATCAAACAATGTCAAATAAAAAATATGAACACCCTACAACTTAAGAAATATATTATTGCAAGCGGGCTCTATATGCGAACTAGAGCATTAGCAGACCTTATTACAAGCGGGCTCTACATGCGAATGAGAAGATAAGCAGACCTAATATTTTATAACGAGTGATAGCGAATTATAAAATGAAGACAAATATAAAGTCTGACCATGTTCTAATTCGCATAGAGCCCAATTGCAATAATCAATTTCTATTCTAATATGTCTTACAAACGTTTTGACAATTCGAAATGGCTCTTAGAGGAATATATTTGGTTTCAAACTAAAAATAAATAAAATGTTGACACAGAATATGTCTCGCCTTTCCCATGCATCGCATGAATCTGCACATTGATCCTCAGCAGCTGCCATGATACCAAATGTAAGTCTTAATTTGTGTGCACTACCTTCAAGCAATATAAAGGGGTCAAGGCCACCATCTGAACGTGTATAATCCTTAGGATGCAACTGCATGTCAAGTATCGAGTGTCTGCAAAATGTCAGTCACTGGAGCATGACTGCAGGGGCATAGACATAGAACGCAACTGAAACCTATCACAATCATGATTATGAAACAACATACCAAAGATCAATGGGCTACTATGAGTGGTTGATGTTAAACAGACACAAAAAAACTTGAACATTGATAAACAGTTCAAAATTTCAAAGTCAGTGGAACATGACTGCGGGGGCATAGACATAAAACGCCACTGAAACTGAGCTGTACTAATGCTAATGCAACTGCATACTAAATGTCAGTGGGCAACTATGAGTGGTTGATGCTAAACAGACACAAGAAAAAAGTTAAACATTTGAAAAAAAATCGAAGTCAGTGGACTTCAGTAATGCAACTGAATACCAAATATGGTCAAATATCAATAGGCTAGCACAGGTTGTTGATGTTAAACAGACCCAAGAAAAAACTTAAACATTTGTGGACGCCGCGGCCGCCGCCGCCGGAATTACCATACCTATGTCTCGCTTTTTTTCGACTATCGTCGAAGGCTCGATAAAAATATAGGAAAACTCGAAACTGCATGCCAAAAACATGAAATCCATAATCTTCAGTTATCTTAATATAACTTGTCGATAAGCTAATGAAATAACCCAATTACCCTCAGCGAATGATCAAGGTCAAAACGTGGTACTCTCAGAAGTTCTCATAAGGAAGTAACAAACTAAATATGAACACCACACAACTAAAAGCCTATCTTCTAGAGGCAAGGTTAAAAGTTTTTAAAAAAAATTGCAAAAAAGAGCAAGGTTAAGGTCAAAATGTCTACATATATGGTACAACTAGAAAGTTTTCGCAATATGGAAGTTACCTATAAATATGAACACCCTACCACTTAAAGTCTTCCTTCTAGTGGCAATGTTAAGGTAAAAATGTCTACAAATATGGTACAACTAGAAAGTTTTTGCCAAATGGAAGTAACCTAAAAAATATGAACACCCTACCACTAAGTCTTCCTTTTAGTACCAAGGTCAGTTTTTAAAAATTGCTCTCAGGAAAAGTTCAAGGACAAAATGTCTACAGATATGGTACCACTGGAAAAGTTCTCACCAAAAGGAAGTTACCTACTAAATATGAACACCCTACCACTAAAAGCCTTCCTTCTAAGGGCAAGGTTAAAAAATTTTAAAATTGCCGTCAGGGAAAGTCCAAGGTCAAAATTTCTACAAATATGGTACAACTAGAAAGTTCTAAAAATAAGGAAGTTAAATACCAAATATAACACTTTACTACTAAAAGCTTACCTTCTAGAGGCAAGGTTAAAGTTTTTTCTTATTAAATTGCCCTGAGGTCAAGGTCAAGTTCAAAATGTCTACAAGTACGGCACCATTAACAAATATCAACATCCTAGCTCTTAAGGTCTCCAAGGTACAAACAAAGTTAAAATTTTGCACTCGACGACGCTGGGGGAATGACAATAGCTCGCCGGATATTCGTCCCGGCGAACTAAAATTAGCAAAGTCGCTGAACCATGAGGTCAAGATAGTATGACAGGTGTTTGCATTTACTCAATCAAGATGAAACGTTACTTGAAAGATAACGCTATGTCGCAATATTTACAGTGTCAGTGAACAGTGCAAATGAGGTCGGTGGCAGACTGGAATGTACCCACTAGAATGCATCAATACACTAAATATAATTGATTCATGAATTACAAATCCAGAAAAAAAGGGGTGTGAATGTTAAACTATGTCGCAATTTTCATGGAGTCATTGCACCATAAAGACCAGGACGTCATCTGAAACATGTGCTACTGGAAAGATCATAACTAAAGGCATCTGTAGACCCAAGATGATCTGTGTCTGTATTACAGTTAAAACATTATTAAGTTTTTAGAAAAAGTTTACAACGTCACTGTAGAAAGTAACAACTATGTGTCGCTTTCGGCAACTTTTGTAGCTGGCAAGACAAACACCGTAGAAGGCATTATCTGGGCAAATACTGTACCCATTTAGTAATGACAGCCAGATTGGCTTAATGGCGAACTGACGGCAACGTTTGGTTTTGATTGGTTCAGTGGTTTCAGGGGAGATCTCTAAATGTGTTTCCATAGGCTCTACCGTCTCAGTGGTTTCAGACGAGATCTCTAAATGTGTTTTCCAGTAGGCTCTAATGAAAAAACTATGGTTCAGACTGGCGGTCATCTTGAATAAGTTGCGAACCTGTGTAAGGGACTAACCAAGGACCAGCATGGCCAAGTTTTGATTCAGTTGGCTTCGTAGTTTCAGAGAAGATCATTTAATACGCTTTCTCATATTGTCCAATGCTAAAACTTTGTTTTGGGCTATAGGCCATCTTGGACTGTGAACATGAAAATAACTCTTATAGGAAACCATCAAACGACCATCGTGGCCCAGTTTGGTTCTTATTGGCTCATTAGATTCAGAGAATATTACGCATAGGGTCCAATGCTCAAGTTATGTTTCCCACTGCCTGTCATCTTGGATGGAGTGCAAACCTGAAAACAACCCTTTTTGTGGAAAACCCAAAATACATTGTGGCATTGTTAGCTTCCAACTGTCTCACAAGGAGACAGGAGATCTTTAAAGAAAAATTTAGGCTTGACGGACGAGAGACAGATGGACAACGAAAGCAAAGTGATAGCAATAGCTCACCCTGGCTATAGCCAGGTGGACCTAAAAAATTACAGAATTCTTTTTATTTATATTTCAAAAATGTCAAAAGTGTATTTCAAAAATACGCTTATTACTTATATATGTATTGAAAAAAAGCAAGAGTTGTCAGAAGACAACATAGCTTGCCAGGGATTAGAGTGATCTCCTACACAAATAAACTTGAGAAAAAAGTTATACATTTTCAGAAATGTAATGTGTTAAAAATTTTAATGTGATATCGGGAAGTCACATGCCAAAACACTAAAAAATATATTCTACAAGAAACAGTTTTCATAAATGTCAAGGTCAAAATGTCAACAACTATGGTACCACCAGAAAGCTCTCATCATAGGTAAGTAACATACCAAATATAAACACCATATCAGTGAACAACTAACTTCCAGATGCAGGGTTAAGTTTTTAAAAACATTGCCCTCAGGGCACAGGTCAATTTCATAATGTCTACAAATATGGCACCAACAGAAAGCTCTCGTTTAAAGAAGTAACAAACTAAATGTTTACCTTCTAGAAGGAAGTTTTTTAATGCCTTTAGGGCAAGGTCAAAGTAATTATGCCTACAAATATGGTCCCGGAAAGCCCTCATCATAAAGAAGTAACATACCAGATTTTAGCATCCTGACTCAACAAATTAATTCTAGAAGCAAGGTTAAAGTTTTTAAAACAACATGTAGTTGTTATTTAAAAATAGGCCTAAATGCAAAATTTTAGCAGTCATTTAAGCGCAAAAACTAGGGCAAAGTCACCAAATAGTCAAAGACTAGGGTAGTTCTCAGAAAAATGATTCAATTCGTGAAACATTATAGTGAAATGTTATGCAGTTGTTCGAAAATGGATTTATATTACAAAATTTAACAAAATGCACTCAAGCATAAGATGTATGTCAAAAGACACTTAATTGTCCCAGATTCAGATAGTACTCACCAAGGTGATTAATTTGATGCAACTTCTTTTTGATATCATGTTTACTTGTTGAGAAATGGACCTAAACACAAAATTTGACCAAAGTCACTCAAGTACTTAATGTAGGTCAGGGACACCTAATTCTTGGTGCTTTGGGTAGTACTCATCAAGGTGAATGCTATGATGCAATATCATAAAGATATCATGTATTGTTGATGAGAAATGGATCTAAACGCAAAATTTTTACCAAACTAACTCAACCATGAAATATAGGTCATGAACACCTACTTCTTAATCTTATAATGCAAAATTACTAAGATATCATGTATAGTTGCAGAGAAATGTACCTAAACACAAAATTAAACCAAAGTCAAACAAGTGTGAAATGTAGGTCATGGACACCTAATCATTCGTGCGTTGGGTAGTACTCATTAAGGTAAACGCAATGATGCAATATCGTGTGATATCATGTAGAACTGATGAGAAATAGACCAAAATGCAAAGTTTAACCAAAGTCACTCAAGTGTGAAATGTAGGTGAGCGACACTTAATTGTTGGTGCTCTGGGTAGTACCTATTAAAGTAAATGTCATGAGGCAATACCATAAAGATATCATACATAGTTGATTAAAAATGAACCTAAAAACAAAATTTAACCAAAGTCACTCAACCATGAAATGCAGGTCACAGATATCTAATTATTGGTGCATTGTGTAGTACTTGTAGTGGTGAATATTTTGATTCATTATTATGAAGATAACACTTGAGGTTACCAAACGATGCACCTAAACGCAAAATTTAAGCAAGCGACTTACGTAGGAACAGACAAGCGTAAATCTATATGCCCCTTCCACTTTCCTAGCATTAAAAAGCCCCAAGGGAAAGGTCAAGGTCAAAATGTCTACAAATATGGTACCACAAGAAAGCCCTCAGCATAAGGAAGTTACATACCAAATATAAACACACTAACACTAAAAGCCTACCTTCTAGAGGCAAGGTTAAAGTTTTTTCAAACTTGCCCTCAGGGCAAAATCAAGGTCAAAATGTCTACATGTACTAAAAGAAAATTCTTATCACAAGGAAGTCACATACCAAATATCAACTTCCTAGCTCTTACGGTCACCATTCTACAAGCAAGGTTAAAGTTTTGCTGACGCAGACACAGACGACGCTGAGGCTGGGGGTATGACAATAGCTTCGGACATTCATCAAGGCGAGCTAAAAATTTAATACCTTGTTAAATTGTGAACATCTTGAATTTAGATCAAAAGAAATACTAATAATAGAAATACCTTAAATTTGAAATGATAGCTCTATTCCCACCACTATTCTAAGTCAACCACAGGTGAATTTTCCAAGCCCGTGACCACAGACATATACAGAGATCACTCCTCTAGGTTGGGAACCCAAAAGTAATAAACATAGGTAATCAACGATTACAAAGTTCGCCTCGTTATGGCACTTTGTCACAGTAACAAAATTTTGACCGGATGTTGACATCACATTTGCATGCCTAAGCAAGGTTACATGTTCCAACCATGTATAGTGACTGAGATCTTAACTTACCCGAAAACTTGAACATAAATCACCCATGCGTAAAACATACGTCAAAGTTGCCTACTTTTGCTTTGATGCTGATGTACCATCAGGGATGCATGCCTATGCAAGGTTACATTATCCTACCATGTACAATGACTGAGACCTGAACTTGTCCAAAAATTGAATGTAAATCAATCAAGCGGAAAATATAGGTCAATGTTGGATGCTGATCTATCATCAGAGATGGATGCATATGCAAGGTTACACGATCCTACCATGTAAAGTGACTGATATCTAAACTCATCCAAAAACTTGGATGTAAATCAATCAAGCGGAAAATATAGGTCAACGTGACCTAATTTTGTGTGGATGCTGATCTACCATCAGAGTTATATGCATATGCCAGGTTACATGATCGAACCATGTATAATGACTAAGATCTCAACTCGGATGTTAACTTGAATTTAAGTTGTTCCCGAGGAAAATATAGGTCAAAGTGACCTAATTTTGCCTGGATGCTGACCTACCATCAGAGATGCATGCATATGCAAGGTTACACGATCCTACCATGTATAGTGACATGATCGAACCATGTATAATGACTAAGATCTCAACTCGGATGTTAACTTGAATTTAAGTTGTTCCCGAGGAAAATATAGGTCAAAGTGACCTAATTTTGCCTGGATGCTGACCTACCATCAGAGATGCATGCATATGCAAGGTTACACGATCCTACCATGTATAGTGACTGAGATCTGACCTCGGACATAAACTTGAATGTTAGTCGTTCAAGCGGATAATATAGGTCAAAGTGACCTAATTTTGCCTGGATGCTGACCTACCATCAGAGATGCATGCATATGCAAGGTTACATGATCCTACCATGTATAGTGAGGGAGATCTGAACTCGGACATAAACTTGAATGTAAGTCGTTCAAGCCGAAAATATAGGTCAAAGTGACCTAATTTTGCCTGGATGCTGACATGCATATGCAAGGTTACATGATCCTACCATCTAAAGTGACTGAGATCTGAACTCGTACGTTTACTTGAATGTAAGTCATTCAAGCGGAAAATATAGGTCAAAGTGACCTTATTTTGCCTGGATGCTGACCTACCATCAGAGATGCATGCATATGCAAGGTTACACGATGCTACCATGCATAGTGATCGTGATCTGAACTGGGACATAAACTTGAATGTAATCAATCAAGCGTAAAATATAGGTCAGAGAGACCCAATTTTCTTGGAGGCTGTGAGATAGCCCATGATGCACCTGCATACAAAGTTTGATGACCCTACCATGCATAGTTGCAGAGATATATGCCCAAATGCGGACGCGGACGTAGATGACTCCAATAGTCCCCCTCAACTTCATTGAGGCGAACTAAAAATTCAGTTCTAAGAGACTTAACTCCATAAGCAATTGTACATTGGAACTCCAAATTGAATTTGGTCCAAGATTTTGGTAACCAATGTGATAGACTGTTCAAGAGGTATAACTCCAGAACCACTTGGACCTCTGCATTCAAAATCAAATCAGATGTGACTCTTGCAGTGAACAACTTATAAATTAACTTTGAAGCTTCTGTGGTTTTAGTCATGAAAAAATTTTAAGGGAAATGGCTCCAGATCTCTTTGGACTTTCAAACCCAAAATCAAACTTGTCTTTCTGTGGTAAGCAACCGTTCATAAGTTATCAGTCAGAAATCTTTAGGGGGACAGATGGACATCACATAATACCTTGATGCTTCAAGTGGAGGGGTATATAAAATGCAGAGTAACTGATTATTCTGGAATCACTAAGTGCCTTCAACTTAAATTTGCCTGCTGGATATTTCACATTTGGACAAAAAAAAAAAAAGAACAAGCATAATTAAGTAGTAAATATATTTGAAAACGTATAAAAAATCAACATAATGTTTACAACTCTTTTCCCATATCAACACTTCTTCTTAACAGTTACTTTGGTATTTTTTTTATTCTAAACAATTTTGATTCACAAAATATTACCATGTAGTTTAAGGCACTTATAAAGCTGCCTCAATACCATTTATTATCCCCGCACTTTCGAAGAAAGTTCGGGGATAATGTTATACCCTCCGTCTGTCCGTCCGTCCGTCCGTCACACTTTTCTTGTGACTCAAACTCCTCCTACATTTTTGGATTTAGGGATCAAATCTTTATGCAGAATTGTTGCATATAGTCTATAGATTTGCAATAAGCTTTTGGAATTTTGGTTCCGGTTCCAACTTTGGTAAATTTCCTGAAAATGTCAAAGACACATATTTTTTTTT
>MJUU01066585.1:0-29172 GCA_002080025.1 Modiolus philippinarum
CTTCGGAATTTTGTTATTCGATCCCTCTGCTGGTGAACTTTTATAGTCCCAGGGGGTAATCACCAATACAGTATTCAGGACATTTGTACTGACCAAAAACAAAATTTTATTTGGCAATTTGCAATATCTAAATGTTGAAAAAATGTCTAAAACTAAGGAGTGTCTCCCTCATGCACAGCTCTGTCCTTATCTGGTTTTGAATTTTCATTTAGATCTTTTAGATATTTGTTCTCTATCATATCATAAAAACCTTGTGGAATGTCCACTGTGTGTGTGTGTGTGTGTGTGTGTGTGTGTGTGTGTGTGTTATCTCTTCTGTTGCGTACTCATGTTATGTTTTTGTTTGTTTGTTTTTCCGATATAGCCATTGTCCTTCGATTATTTGTTTTAGACTGGCAGTTCGGTTGTCACTTACTACGAATATTTGTTAATCAGAATGGAAAAAAACTTCCCATTGGAGTATGGCAATTTTTATTACAAATGAAGTGTCTTCATGCGGATTCTATGGAGAATCTAATTGGTGGCATTGTGATGTTACTGTTAGTTGAAGAGAATGTGATAGGAGTATAGGGATGGGAGAGAGCGGAAGGGAGTGGAGGCGGAAGGTGACCATATATCAACCCTCCTTTATTGTCGACATCGAAATAAATTAAACAGAAGGAAAACTGTCAATGTGACAACAAACCAGGTTTCTTTTACATGGACAGTATATCGTACCCAGAGGCCAATCCTTAATGTCGGAAATGTACACTTTTTTTAAAATCTGCAATGTTTCGCTTTCATTTGAAATGGCTTATTTTTGAAATTTTATATAAAACTGTTTGAGATGACACCCTGCTCTGGACAAATGGGTACCCTATTGACAGATATGAGATAAAATAATGACTAAGTTCATCAACCGGTAATTTCGGAATGAATAATCAAAAATCTAAATCAAGTAACATGCACACCTCTGATATATGTATAAATGATCTGCAAAATATAAATCTTCTATCTCAAACACTGTAAAGGAAATTTGCTCCGAACAAATTGGGTACACTGGAGGCAGATATTTGACAAATCTTTGACATATGTACGAATGATTAACACATTTAAATTTCTATCTAAGAAAATATAGAAGATTTGCTCCGAACCATATGGGGTACCCTGTTGGCCGATATTTAACATAAAAATGACTAAGTTCAACAAATGGTTATTTCAGCATAAATTATTAAAAATCAAAATCAAAGTAAATTGCACACTTTTGATATATGTGCAAATGAACTGCAAAATACAAACCTTCTATCTTTCTATCTCAAAAACTGTAGGAGATTTGCACCGGACAAACGGGTTAACCTATAGGCAGATATTTGCCCTAAAAAATTATTTAGTTCAACAAGTAGAAAATTTGGCAAAAATTATCAAAAATCGAAATCAAAGTTACATGAACGCCTCTGATATATGTAGAAATGATATGCAAAATAAAGTTTCTATCTCAAAACTGTAGGAGACAAATGATTTGTACCTTTGGCAGCAGTCCATCCGCCATTTTCACCATTCTAACAACCTGATTTTCCAACGTAAAACTGCTTAAAATAGTCAAACAGATCTTAAATACGAAAAACAAATTGTGACCAGTCCCGTTTTTCACTTATATCTCATACACACTTGGTAGTGTCTAACTTTACGAAGATTCCTACACAAGAACTGGAAAAAAGATCGGAAAGCAATGAAATTTGTGGAAGGAAATGTCATGTGGGTATATAGTAAATTGTACAAGCGGGTCAAAGAAAAATAACTAACTTTTCTGCAGATTTTTTCCAGCTTCTAGCATTTCTTGCAAGTAAAAATGTGTTACATTTCAGCGCTGACAAATTCTGTAAAACTCTGTTAAATGTGTTCATAAAATAAATGGGGTCTGTTTAATTGCTTCTCTTCGTCACTGGAAATTTGCCCGATGTATACATTTTTGAAAGGAAAAAATTGACAAATAGGAGTGACGGTGGTTTTTTTTTAATTGTTTAAACTATCTTAAGCAGAAAAAAAAACAATTTGGAAGGGAAAAAATATTTCCCTCTTTTCTGACAAACCAAAATTAAACCAGAAAAACTTAATAAATTTGTGAAAATTTTTAAAACAACCTTTTTAGGACAAAAGTGGATATTTTTTATAGACTTACTTTGGTTTTTATGATAGAATCTCCAACCAGCTTCAAAAACAATGCTACTAGTAGCAGACATTCTGGAAACCTGCATAACACATGAGCACATCCCATTTTCCTGCTCCTTGTAAAATAAAGAACCACACGATTCTTCAAGCAAACACTCATTTGTACACTGTATAATGGAAGTTGTTGATGTTATCTGTTTCAGTGGTTCGGCGTCAGAAATTTGGTCTTCAAAATTGTAGTCCTGGTATAACCTGATTTGTTTAGTATTTCCATTGCTTAATCCAATGTCCATGAAATATAAAAATAAGATTATTATTATTTGACTTAGATACATGTTTAATTTACTAACACCTGCTATTGAGAACTTCCAACTACCAAATTACTTAAGTGCCCAAAAAGTTATTTGTGTTGCTACTGAAACATAAAGAAAATTTGTCATAAAAGTAACAATGATAATATTATCGTATCTTCCCATTGTTAGTCAGAGATTAGATGAAAACTTATATCAGACCAATGAAGTTTGATAGCATCTTATTAACTATATTGATTATGGGGTAAAGAAAAGTGTTTCTTCAATAGTTATTATACAGTTCAAAATCAACTTTAAAATCTAGAATCTTTGATTTTGTAGTCAATATTCCCAATATAAGTAGAAAGGTAGTAAATGAAACCACTTCGGTCAAAGCCAACAAATGTTATGTCCTCATTTATGTATCAAATAAACAAACCCATCTGTTGTTCATATTTGAAATGTCCAAAACTAAACATATGATAAAAATAGAAAACGAAAACAATTAAAAAAAACAGGTGAAAAAATAGAAACAAGAAATACAAAAAAAAGCATTATCATTGTCAGCATAAACCAAAATCAATACAATCGTTAAAAATTAAGCAAACGATAAATAAATAATAAAAACAAAAAAGAAACACAAAATTTAAAATATAACAGACAAGCAAAAAAACAAAACATAATTAAGAAAAATCCAACGAAACTAAATAAAAACTTCAGAGTATGGGATTACAAAATTCTTATGTTTAGAAAAATGCTTTAATTTGTCAGCAAAGACTCTCATCATATACTAGTATGTGGAAGCGTCATATTTTATGAACAGTCACATATTAATAAGATTTGGAGAAAATTGCTTGAAATTAAAATTCCGAAAATTCTGTGGTCCAAATCCAGAATTCGTTTACCATAATATACACTATCTCAACGTACGACTAGCGTGTTCAGATTAAACTAGAGCCATTAGCATTAAGTCGCTTTATAGTGAAAACAATATTTTTACTAGAGTGGGTAAGCAACCAATATCTACCACAAGGCTCTTATTAGATATATGAATTTAAAGACATGCACAAAGAATAGTTAGAAGTGTGTCATGACGTCTACATTTTTAAGTAGTATTCCAGCTAAGAGTCAGGCAGTGTGCTGCACACCAAAAATTTTGATTCTGTATTTTTGGCTTAGTTGTACTTTTCACTGTACAATGTAACTAAATTTTGACTCTGATAACTCAGAAAGATAAAATACCACGAACTTGAATCCATCAAAATGACGTTTTCTTGGTTAGTTTTATTAAAATCAAACATCAAAGTTTGCGTTTTTTTCATCAATGTGCCACCGCACCAATGAACTTTGCCTGTTTCTTCGACGGACTGGTATTTTGAAAAACTGATGAAGTAACCAAACCACTTGTACATTCTCTTAAATTGAAAATGATTCTGCTGTTTGTATACATTTATTGATAAAGCATTAAAACATTTAGGATCATTGTATGAAAAAACTGCAGCGCAAAGAGACTGTAAAAAAACACTTATAACTTTTCGAAATTATGGACCACAACAAATTTGATTTTCAAAATCCCACAAATTCTGTGTGTTAACGAGATAGTATCAAATTAATATGCAAAGACATTGCATAGTAATTGTTTAAAAACTCATAACTTACAAAAATATTAAATCCATGGGTCGTAACTCTCGACAAACATCATTCAACTGGAACCAAATTTGAATTTGATCAGCAACTTTTAAACATAAAATCATATATCAAATCAACACATCCAAGAAAAATTGGAGAAAGAGATATTTTTCAAAATTTAAGTAAGTCCAAGGGTTATAATTCTGCAAAACAAAATCATCTTACCGTGTTTGAAATCCGTTCTTACCTTGGTGGAACAACCTTCGTGGTTCTGCCAAAACATTTTTTCCAACCATCAAAACGATTTCACCGCAACATCGACGTCCTTAAGTACTCAGGACGCCACCGTGATAGAAAGCACTTCAACAGCAAATCAAAAATAATATTTCATACAGAAATTTATCTTAAACAAACGTGCTAAATATTTAATCTGATTGGCTAGTATTCATAAAAAATTCTTTCGGATAAAAGATGCAGCTAAAGTAACGATTATATATTATATGAAATCAACTATCCTTCATAGACACATATCAATTATAGAATGATTTGAATGATAAGTACAATGATGTCAACAGATTTATATCGGCAATGATTACACAATCTAGATCGCCATTTACCAAATTTTATACTGAAGTGTTGATTTCGCTACAAGAGCAACTGAAAGCCAAAGCTTTAATTGCATTTGTGCTAATTTGTTAAAAGAAGGGTACTAGTATTTTTTTTTTTATTTTTTTTTTTTGGCGCCACAGGCTTGTATTTCATTTTTGCAATTTCTAATGAAAACAATTTTTGTATGTTAATATATTGTAAACGGGACAATTTGAAGAAAAATGTTACAACTACCCAATATATCTCAATTTGGGTGTTTTGCTTTGTTTCGTATTAGATTTATACGAACAGGTGGTGTTTGGGAGATGTAAAATTAAATTTACTAATTTATGATTTGTTCATTTTTTTTAAATATGTAAATATGTTACTGGTTTTGGCATTATTTTATTTAAAAATGGACTGACTGTAACCATAATTTAAGTGAAATGACACAGATCTGCTCAGACGGAAAAACGGAATATGTACGATATTTTTCACGACGCCTCTTACTGTCAAATGTAACAAATCTTAAAAATGCACAAGAAATTTTGTAAACAGTTATGGTAACCACTAATCCCCATTAATAAAATCGCCAGTTGTATACTGTTCAGATATTCCCTGAGGAGAAACTGATATACTGTATGATCATGGCCTATATTTAAATCTTAAACAGTACTGAGGCAAAACAAGAGAGACTCAGTTAGGTGAATTTTCGAAGAACCAACTTCTCGAAGATCTAACATCCTGGATCTCATAATAACTAATCAACCTACCAGCATCAGGAGAACTGAATTGAATGTTCAAAGTGTGTCAGACCATTGTATAGTATTACAAAATACCAAGGTTACTGTCAATTTAGTGCCTCGACAACTCGCGTCTCTTCAGCGCAGATCAAGTCAAAACACTTGAAAATCCATAAACCTAAACATGTGTAAATCTCATAGAGAACACATTAACCAATAGGATCTAAAAAGAGAAGCAAAGATCAGCTAAGGACAGAACTATTCTGGAGGGAAATACTTCTTAGGTTTAAAAAAAAACTTTCTTAAATTTACATATTGCTAGTCCGAAGATAAAATCGGTTTCTGGACCAGCTCCGAAGTACTGGCTACTGGGCTGGTGAATACCGTCAAGGACTAACAGTCCACCAGCAGTGAAATCGGCCCAGTGGTAAAAAAATAAAAAAAATACCGAAGTAAATGCGAATTCAGTTTCTGCATATGCTAACCTGGACAACTCACGCCTCTTTAACAGTGCATATCAAGTCAAAACACTTGGAAATCCATAAACCTAAATACGTGTAAAGCTAAGCTGATTGAGAACAAATAAACCAATAGGACCTAAACAAGAAGCCAAAACCAGCAGTGGCATCGGCACAGTGGTAAAAATAACGAAATACCGAAGTTACGGAAGTAAATATATAACCTGTAAAACATCACAAAAACCCGCTTACTATGCCATTGTACCGAGAGGCAAAATGGGAAGACTTACAAAGTATATATCCGCGTATAACAAAAACTGACGAAGAAAATTGGTCTGTTGAAAGCCTAAGAAATACTTTCCAAACAAAATTACATGGGCGTTCACAGAAAAACATACCTCAAAAGAAACTGAGACGAAAAATTGGTGTCCTTGTATAAATAAAGAGTTGAGACGTCTAATACATGTGTATAAGGAAGATAGAAAAATACAGCTAGAACAGATTACATCTACTAAATATCTAGGGGTTGCCATAATATTATACTTGAAATGGAACATTCACATTTCATTGTCTTGAAATTGTACAAAGACGGGCAGCAACAGATACTATAACACCTCTTCTGTTACAGAAATGATAGAACAACTAAAATTGACATCATTGGAACTCACAGAAAACAAGCAAGGCTGATGTTGCTATACAAGATCAGCAACAACCTAGTGATAATAAAGCCACCATGTCAACTTATACCACGAACACGTCTAACTAGGAACATGCATGATAATTCATTCAATTTTCAAACATGCACAACAACATTGAGGAGATAATCTTTCCATCCCAGAACCATGTGGGAATGGAATTCACTGCCAGCTAATATTGCTTTTCAGATAGCCTTGAAACCCTTAAGGCCCTGGTCAGTCAACTGAACTAAGTGATGAAGTATCGCACATCCCCCCAAAGTAATTAGAATCATCAACCTATTGATGGCGACTACGTAGTGGCAGAAATATCTATGCTTTATTCCGAAGGAATGCTGCAATATAGTTTCCGTGAAACTCTTGTTACGGATTGATGTCATGGGATATTGAATATGAATATCGAGAAGACTGTGATTTAGAGAAGGTAAAGATTTCAGGCACAGAGAATTAATGTCAATGAGGAGGATCAAAATGGACGAATCCGTGACCGTGAAAGTATAGACGCAATATGTGTAACTTCACGGATGAATCCTTTGGTCGTATAGATGTCAAAGTAGACAACGGATTACGGATGGCTGTTAACGCTGCTGCCAAAACAATGTTTAAAAGTTTCCCCTTTTCGTGTATATACACAATTAAAGGCCTTGCTTTTAGCCTATAATGTACAAATATGTACAGATCGTCAATACACATAAAAACTGGCTGCCACAATGAACCACATCGTCCGTTGTATATTTGTATGATAGTGTAATGCCAATCAGATTCTCTTCTTCTGTGGAGTTGCGAGCATTAACATATCATGCACTCAGCGGAACCGAAAATTAAATTACATTTTATGAATACCGATATACAAACTGACGGAAATGATTGTGGAAATTTGTTTTTGAAGATTATTGCCAGAAAATAAAACTTTAAAACGAGCAGAGATGTGAAACACCTCGCACAAAGCATTCAAATAGGAATTTTCAGTAAAGTCTCGTCAATTGGGCGTAAAAGAAGTGAACGCGTGTAGCATTAGCGCATGAAATCAAATTATATTGTTCGTGCGTAGTGCCTCGGCATAACTTTATGATCAGTTGCTCCACGTGTCGTAATTGGCTTCAGCACCCAGATGCAAAAATATTAAGTTGGATTAGAGGCAGCTCCAAAAAGTCATAAACACTTAATTTTCTTTTTTGCAAAAGCCGACCGATAATCATAATAAGTAAAGTTGTATTTGTTAATTATTTTCACTTTAAAAAATATTTCAGGGAAATGTCCATAACCATAATAAATCTGTTTTTGCACTACTTGTTAATTATCCGTGATTAAGTGAATCCGTAACTTGTCGGTATTTTGTAAAGGTCGTACTCATAGCGTCCCAAATTCGAACCCAGAGCGTTGGGCCCTTACTCACAGTGTCTCTATTTACCACTGAGGTCTTATTTACCACTTCTTTCTCATGTACAGCAATTATCGCACGTGCTGTACATATCGCTCATCTAAGTTATTTTTATACTTTACTATTGTCAAAACAGATACATGACATTGAATGGATCAGACACGAATTAAGTCTCAGTCTCCAATAGGAGTTTCCGCGAATCCAATTAGTGACGTCACGAAATCTAATTTACATATGCAAATTGTCATTTTTGGTTGGCAAAGCCGAAGAATTATCACTATATAGCATTGAGTTAGAATTTTTAATTTTTTATAACTTTTTTATCATATGCACGATTTTGGATCTGTAAAATGCATGTTAAACATTGAGATATTCATATTTTTCTACCGATTTACTTTTTAATAAAAATAGACAAATATTGTTTTCATGTGAATTTCAAAAATGTGAAAGTTACGAAAAATTATATTGTTTACAAAAGAGGCTAATTTTATATATATTTAAAATAAAAAGGTGAAAATTTTGACATCCTGTAAAAATGTAAATATTTCATAATTGAGATCAAAAAGAATTATCCATTTATCTTAAATAACAAATTCTCACCAGGTAAATGAAAATGACATTTTTATGACCCTAATCAGTGACTACGATTTCTTGCCAACCAAAGGTAATTTTTCAAGCTTGTGACGTCACGGCGGAAACTCTTATGCAAATACATAATATATGCAAATATAAGAGCATATTACATTGACATATTATTATAAAATTTCTATGAACATAGCGAAGGTTAGAACAGTTTGAAAAGAAAAGTGACAGAAAAAAGTGATGAAAAAGAAAGTTAAAAAAAAGCAAAAATAAGTGAGAAAAAGAAAGTTAAAAAAAAGCAAAAATAAGTGAGAAGAGTCAGTGGTCGTCATACTAATCTTAACTGACAGATAACTTGAGTTACATATTATTTGTGACAAATCTTTTGGGGTCCAATATGAATTTCTGGACTAACAAAGAAAGTTGTGAATTTTTTCCATCATCAAAAGCTGCATTGAAAAATTTGAACATTCAAATTTCTCATTCCAGATAATGTTTTTATGTAATTTAAGAAAACAAAGTACCAATCTCTAAAATTGGTTCCTCTTAATTATTTTGTATCAAAGAACGACGGAAGAAATGTACGTATCATTATATTGCATAAAGTAATTTTAAAAAAAGCCGGATAAAAAGGAGATGGTCTCGGTCGTGCTTAGTCATATTTTTTTTAACTAAGTGGTTTTTAGTTGTATCAAATAAACGGAAGTCGATATCGTTCAAGAAAGATAACTGCCACCGACAAAATTTATCTGCCAAGCTGGCGAAGAACTGGACAAGATGAGGATATTAATGCTGAATTACTAGAGTAAGATGAAAGAAGAGAGAGTTTTATTTTATCAGATTTCAGAACAAAGAAATGACATACAGACAAGATGTAAAAAGGGGGTACCGTCCTTCAGCTCGCAGCGAGGGTCGTAGGGTGATCCGTGCCTTCTGTGCACACTCACTTTGTTCTTAAGGTGCCCAATCCAACCTTAATGTCTAAGTCACTAAGTAAGAGAGAGAAAAGCTGTGGTATCTATGTAAAGAAACAAATGTCTGTGTTTTTTGGTTTTTTTTCACAGCAGGATTCATGAAAAATATCACCAAACATCCTATTTTCGACTTACTTCCCATGCATGCTATTTCAACCATAATTATGACGTCACAATCGAGGCTTAGAGGACCACCATTTGATTCGGGGGGAGGGGTGGAAGGGGGGGGGCTGGCTGGCAGATTTTGTAAATAAATATTCTGTCCCTGAAAAAGTTGGAAATAATTAATCTGTCCTGCACATCCAAGAAAATAAATAATCTGACCTTAGATTTATCGGTACGATACGATTATGTTATTGAAAATAAAAATTTTCACCGAAAAATAAATATTCTTGCCCGCGAAATTTTGAAAATAAATAATCTTGCTCGACTAAAACTGCCAGGCCCCCCCTTCAGAATCAAATGGTCGTCCCCTTAGTAGGTCGAAAACAGGATAGATGAAAATACTCTTTAAAATAGGGTTGAATCATGATTTCACATGTGTTCCAATTAGTGAAACCCAAAAATCACCTGTAATACAGGGGTCGACACTAAATTAATTTTCAGTAGACAAAAGGACTGCAAGATATCTGAATTAACTAGTCCTGCGATGATTTTATCATCCTGAATAAATATACCTTTGTGAAATTTTCCAAATTTTGCTAGACCAAATGACTACCAAGTTACAAATTCTAGTAGTCCTTACTCAACTTCACTAGTCTGGGGCTACAGGACTACTGTTAGCATGGTTAGAGTCGAACCCTGTGATACATGACTTGACAAATTTAGAAACATTATGTTGTGAAAGGACCCCATGAATAACATCTACATTTGTTCTCAAGTTCCTCGCAGAGGGTATCAGACCAGTGACTGGCAGTTCTGCTGGACAATAATATGTTGGGGCAATTTTGATTTACATTTTTGTACTCTGTCAATGTAAAATTTGGCATGTTTAGCATGTTTAGCAAAAAAAAAAAAAAAATTGTATGCTATATTGCCAGTCTAACCCTACAAATGATTGTTCAGATATTTACAAATAGACCAATTGCTTGTTCTGCAAACAAGAGAATTGATTGAGTGAAACCCAAAAGAATGCCAGACTGAAGATAAATTTACAGGACCTACAGTTTAATTGCATACATGTCTAGGAAATGTCAATTTTTCACCTGACATTCTGTCCTGTCGGCTGATAATTTTTGCCAGACCGACTCAAGTTTTGCCCGATTTGTCCTTCAGTCTGAGTCAGGTAGTTTTCCTTATGTCTGTTTTTGTCTTTGATCCTATCTAGGTTATTAATCTATTATATATTTCATGGATATCATCATATTGATTGCCTGGCTGCTTTCCTTTTTAGCTCACCTGGCTAATGCCAGGGTGAGCTTTTGCCATCACTTTGCACCGGTCGTCCGTCCGGTCGTCCGTCCGTCCGGCGTAAACTTTTCATTCAAAGATCTTCTCCTCTGAAACTACTGGGCCTATTGGAACCAAACTTGACCACAATAGTCCTTGGGTGGTCCCTTATAAAAAAGGTGTTTTTCAGGTCTGTGCGATATCCAAGATGGCTGCCAGCGGGAAACATAGTTTTAACATTGTACCCTATGGGAAAACACAATCAAAGATCTTCTTTTCTGAGATTGCTGAGCCAATTGGCACCAAACTTGGCCACAATAGTCCTTGGGTGGTCCCTTACAAAAAAGGTGTTTTTCAGGTCTGTGCCATATCCAAGATGGCTGCCAGTGGGTAACATAGTTTTAACATTGGACCCTATGGGAAAACACATTCAAAGATCTTCTTCTCTGAAACTACTGAGCCAATTGGCATAACATTGGACCCTATGGGAAAACACATTCAAAGATCTTCTTCTCTGAAACTACTGAGCCAATTGGCACCAAACTTGGCCACAATAGTCCTTTGGTGGTCCCTTACAAAAAAGGTGTTTTTCAGGTCCACTCAATATCAAAGATGGCTACCAGTGGGAAACATAGTTTTAACATTGGGCCCTATGGGAAAACACATTCAAAGATCTTCTTCTCTGCAACTACTGAGCCAATTGGCACCAAACTTGGCCACAATAGTCCTTTGGTGGTCCCTTACAAAAAAGGTGTTTTTCAGGTCTGTGCGATATCCAAGATGGCCGCCAGCAGGAAACATAGTTTTAACATTGGATCCTATGGGAAAACACATTCAAAGATCTTCTCTGCAACTACTTAGCCATTTGGCACCAAACTTGGCCACAATAGTCCTTTGGTGGTCCCTTACATAAAGGTGTTTTTCATTGGACATTCAAAGATCTTCTTCTCTGAAACTACAGAGCCAATTGGCACCAAACTTGGCCACAATCGTCCTTTGGTGGTCCCTTACAAAAAAGGTGTTTTTGAGGTATCCAAGATGGCCGCCAGCGGGAAACATAGTTTTAACATTGGACCCTATGGGAAAACACATTCAAAGATCTTCTCTGAAACTATTAAGCCAATTGGCGCCAAACTTGGTCACAATAGTCCTTGGGTGCTCCCTTACAAAAATAGAGTTTTTTGGGTTCGCGCTATATCCAAGATGGCCACCAGTGGAAACATAGTTTTAAAATTGGACCCTTTGGAAAATACATTCAAAGATCTTCTTCTCAGAAACTACTAGTTCAATTATAACCAAACTAAGCCACAATTGTTCTTAGGTGGTCCCATCCAAAAATGTATCTGGTACATTTTGTAGGTCCGTAACTCATCCAAGATGGCCACCATCTGGAACATAGTTTTTACATTGGCCCTATTGATTTTAAGGGAAACCTCTGCCCAATTTTTGAATTTTTATTTGAAATGTGGTCTGAATGTTTTAATTTCATGGAAACCAAATAAAAATACTGTAATTTTAGAAAAAAAGTATTCTGCTAAATTTTATGTTTTGTATTTCCTATTGGAAATGCCTTTTATCTATGTCAGCCATGGTCCAGGTGAGCGATACAGACTCTTGAGTCGAGAGCCTCTTGTTTAAAAATCATGATGACCACACTTACAAAACGAAGTCTCAAAGATTCTTTTTATTATATTACTTTCAATAGAATTTCGTAAAATCTGAAAAGATACGAAATACGAAATATTAATTTGTATGAACACATTTTCAATAAATAACATGAATAACACAACTAACAACAACATAAAATTACCAAGACATGAATGGTTCAAAACAATATGATTCAATAAATGACAATGTATGAATATACAATTATAGAAACCTGGGGTGGCAGTGACTTTAATGTGTAATTAATAACAATTTGTAAGGTCAATGGAAGGGTAATCACCACCAAAAATGACAACAGTATCATACACTATGATTTTTTTCAGTCGCCGACGAGTAACACTTTGATTGCCTAAAAGGCAACTATTTTTTTTTTTGTGGCCAATCAGTAGGTGACCATTTCAGAGACCAAAATAAATCTCTGTGTAAGTTGGCGTACAGTACAGCCAGAGACTTACCGTGACGAATCACTGTGATAGACGTATCACTCTGCTTAGTGAAAATGTGATTATTTAATTTCCTGTTTGATCTTTCAAGATGCTTTCTTTTGTATTTAAAGTGATGCAATCTACCAATTGACATGCAAAAGAAATTATGTGGATAGATCATTCAGGAAAAACGATATATTCAGTAAAAAATTTAGAGTGATATGTCTATCACAGTGATTTATCACGGTAATTCTCTGACTGTACTGTATCTTTCATGAAGAACTATGAATTTTTTATTTTTTTTTGATGAGCATTTAGCTTCTTTGTTTAAACTTGATTTCACCTATGCAAAAACACACCACTAAAGTTAGATATATCGAAATGATATTGGCATTGGGGCATAATTAATAAAAAGTACATGTAGCTGTATTCAAGATTCACAAGTTACTATAAATACTCAGAGTATAGATGTCCTTTGAAACCTAATTAATTTAACAATTATTTCTTTGTTGAAGACAAGTGTTGTTTGCAAGAATTACAAAATGAACATGCAAGCAATACACATCATGTTTAGATGTTTTACATTTTGTCTTACATTCATTAAAAGGGATCTAAAAGGACTGCCACATTTCAGAAGTCTGGGATTATCCGTCTTAAATTTGTATGTTCCAAGAGGAGGTACAACTAGCTCCAATGGGGAAACAAGTCCTTGACCTATCCAACCTGCTCAGGGCAAATTTTTCTGTGTTGGACAAGTAAAATTGTAATGTAACTTGTCTGAGCAGGCAAGAGCTACAATGTATTTTAAGGTAATAGGTACATAAATAGTAGGACAAAAACTGTGTTCAAAAAGGAACTTGTTGTAAGGAAATTCTTCGATCTTTCATTAGTACA
Organism: Modiolus philippinarum; assembly: GCA_002080025.1. Classification (NCBI taxonomy): domain Eukaryota; kingdom Metazoa; phylum Mollusca; class Bivalvia; order Mytilida; family Modiolidae; genus Modiolus; species Modiolus philippinarum. Next base: position 13,862 of record MJUU01066585.1, read on the forward strand.
CAAATGTACTCAATGTAAAAACGGTTCAACGATCCAAATATTTGACAAGCAGAAGAAAAGAATAAGGCAGATCAGTTGATTGGACCAAAAATGATGACTTGATTGTTTACAACCAGAAACTCAGACGTACATGTATATGCATTTGCAATTGATGAAAAATAAATTGGTGACGGAAAACATATGAAATAAATACAAATTTTACAGTTTCTAGTTAGAATTTTAAGGGGTGCTTAAGGACTTCAAAAGAAATTAAGGGTGGGGGGCTTATTGCAGCAGGGGGCTTAAGACAAGGAATATGGTACATCAAATTCAGCTGGATATCAAACTGAAAAAAAAAATGATTTCAGCTATTTTAATATTTGAAATATGTCCGATTGAAAAATCAACCAGTTAAGTTTCATTATTATATAATCTGTTAAACATACAGAATAACAATTCAATAATCTTCTTTATATTGGGGTATTTTCAAAACATATCCTATAGTTTTTCTACAAATGAAATAATTATAACAATGTAATTTCTGTTTTAATGATGTAAATTTTATAAAGGGCCACCAAATTTTATGTTCGCCTCAACGAAGTTAAGGGGGACTATTGGAGTACTCCCGGCGTCCGTGTCCGCGTCCACGTCCGCATCCGCATTTAGTTATATATCTTGGTAATTATGAAGGGTAGGGTCATCAAACTTTGTGTACAGATCCATCTTGGGCTAACTCACAGTCTCCAGGAAAATAAGGTCACTTTGACCTATATTTTCCGCTTGGCTGGCTTTCATTTAATTTTAGGTCCGAGTTGATATCTCAGTAACTGTACGTGGTAGGATCATCTAACCTTGCATGTGCATGCATCCTTGGGGGTAGGTCAGCATCCAAGCAAAATTAGGTCACTTTGACCTATATTTTTTGCATGATTGACTTACATTCAAGTTTAAGTCCGAGTTCAGATCTAAGTAACTGTACATGGTACGATCATCTAACTTTGCATGTGCATGCATCTTTGGGGGTAGGTCAGCATCCAGGCAAAACTAGGTCACTTTGACCTATATTTTCCGCATGATTGACTTACATTCAAGTTTACATCCGAGTTCAGATCTAAGTAACTCTACATGGTACGATCATCTAACCTTGCATGCGCATGCATCTTTTGGGGTAGGTCAGCATCCAGGCAAAATTAGGTCACTTTGACCTATATTTTCCGCATGATTGACTTACATTCAAGTTTACGTCCAAGTTCAGATCTAAGTAACTGTACATGGTAGGATCATCTAACATTGCATGTGCATGCATCTTTGGCAGTAGGTCAGCATCCAGGTAAATTTAGGTCACTTTGACCTATATTTTCCGCATGAGTGACTTACATTCAAGTTTAAGTCCGAGTTCAGATCTAAGTTACTGTACATGGTACGATCATCTAACTGTACATGGTACGATCATCTAACTTTGCATGTGCATGCATCTATGGGGGTAGGTCAGCATCCAGGCAAAATTAGGTCACTTTGACCTATATTTTCCGCATGATTGACTTACATTCAAGTTTACGTCCGAGTTCAGATCTAAGTAACTCTACATGGTACGATCATCTAACCTTGCGTGTGCATGCATCTTTGGGGGTAGGTCAGCATCCAGGCAAAACTAGGTCACTTTGACCTATATTTTCCGCATGATTGACTTACATTCAAGTTAACGTCCAAGTTCAGATCTAAGTAACTGTACATGGAAGGATCATCTTACCTTGCATTTGCATGCATCTTTGGCAGTAGGTCAGCATCCAGGTAAAATTAGGTCACTTTGACCTGTATTTTCCGCATGATCGACTTACATTCAAGTTTATGTCCGAGTTCAGATCTAAGTAACCGTACATGGTAGGATCATCTAACCTTGCATGTGCATACATCTTTGGGGGTAGGTCAGCATCCAGTGAAATTAGGTCACTTTGACCTATATTTTCCGCATGATTGACTTACATTCAAGTTTACGTTCGAGTTCATATCTAAGTAACTGTACATGGTAGGATCATCTAACCTTGCATGAGCATGCATCTTTGTGGGTAGGTCAGCATCCAAGCAAAATTAGGTCACTTTACCGTTTATGTCCGAATTCAGGTCTTGGTTACTGTACATGGTAAGATCTTCTAGCCTTTGTATACATGCATAAGGTATGGTAAATGAGCACCCTGGCCAAATAGGGTTTCGGTGTCCATGTGCCATAACGAGGCGAACTTTGTAATCGTTGATTACCTATGTTTTTCTCTGGTATAAATAGTTGGAATATAGAACTGGCTTTCCTGAGAAGGATTTCTATCAATAAAAACCACAGTCAAAATAGCGAAGTCTTTGATAAAATTTATGATTTCAGATGTAATTTGTACGATGATCCCCTATTTAGCGATATATGCCATAAAAAGAATTCAGTGCCCATATGAAAAAATTATATCAATAAGTTGGAAATCCCTTTGGCAATATCATATCAGTTTTACAGAAAAAGTGTAGGATACAGTTTGAAATAACAAAGATTTAAAGAGAAATTTGAAGTTGATAACGTTCACCGCTAGGGACGTTAATTTACGTGCCTCTAACCTTTAGAGATATATGTAAGCCTTTAGCAATCCAAGTGATTCTTTACTAATCATGCTAATCTTTCAGCTAAAAATGATTTATAAAAATAATGATTGATATTTATTGTCCCCCACCACACCACGACAGTGGGACCTAGTAATGGCTTCATCCATCTGTCCCTCTGTATGTCACACTTTTGTGGACACATCTCCTCAGAAACCGCTGGTCGAAATTCAATCTAATTTTACAGGATTGTTAGTTACCATTAGTACTAGATCATATCGCACAGCCATTTTGATTTGTCAAATTTTGTTGGAGTTATGGGACTTTGATTATTTCAACATTGTTATACTATGGCAAATCTTGTTGTTTGTTATTTTCCCCATGGAACATTCTTTTTTGATTCGGAACACTCATCAAATCAGAGAGATAAGAGAGCTTCAAACTACACTAACACATTATCAGTTAACTGGATTTAATTGTGACCATATAATCCCCATTTGATGGCTTCAAATCTTTAACTACAATACATGAACAATTACCATATCTCAATACACATGTGGGATCTCCCTAGTGCAAAGCTTTATCCTTAGCAAGTTTTACATTAATTTTTAGCTCACCTGACCTGAAGGACTTAGGTTTAACATTGGACCCTATGGGAAAATCACATTTTCATCTCCTGCTCTGAAAAGGCTGAAGCAAATTGAACCAAACTTTACAGGAATGATGTACTAAAGGTCCTTAACAAAGATTGCAGATTTTGTTCCGATCCGATGAAAAACATGGCCGCCAGCACGGAACATGGTTTAACATAGGACCGTATGGGAAAATCACATTTTCATCTACTCCTCTGAAAGCACTGTAGCAAATTCAACCAAACTTTACAGGAATGATGAATGGAAGGTCTTTTATAAAGATTGCTCATTTCGTTCTGATCCAATTAAAAACATGGCCGCCAGCACGGAACTTAGGTTTAACATTAAACCCTATGGGAAAGATCACATTTTCATCTTTTGCTCTGAAAAGGCTGAAGCAAATTGAACTGAACTTTACAGGAATGATGTACTAAAGGTCCTTAACATAGATTGTTCATTTCGTTCCAATCCGATGAAAAACATGGCGGCCAGCACAAAACATGTTTCAACATAGGACACATTTTCATCTACTCCTCTGAAATAATAGAAGCAAATTCAATCAAACTTTACAGGAATGATGTATGGAAGATCCTTTACAAAGATTGCTCATTTTGTTACAATCCGATAAAAAATGTGGCTGCCAGCACGGAACTTAAGTTTAACACTGAACCCTATATATATGGGAAAAATCATATTTTCATCTTCTGCTCTGAAATGGCTGAAGCCAATTGAACCGATCTTTACAGGAGTGATGTACTTACGGTCCTTAACAAAGATGGCTCATTTCGTTCCGATCCAACAAAAAACATGGCCGCCAGCATGGAACATGGTTTAACGTAGGACCCTATGGGAAAATCACATTTTCATTTACTCCTCTGAAATAACTGAAGTATATATTCAACCAAACTTTACAGGAATGATGAATGGAAGGTCCGTTACAATCCGTTAGAAAACATGGCTGCCAGCACCGAACATAGTTCATCATTGGACCCTATGGGAAAATCACATTTTCATCTACTCTTCTGAAACCACTGAAGCAAATTCAACCTAACTTTACAGGAATGATGACTGAATGTACTTTACAAAAACTGCACATTTCATTTCAATTTGACAAAAAACATTGCCTCAAGTGCAGAGCATAGTTTAACATTGGGTACAGTATGAGAAAACCACCCTTTTGATCATCTTCTCTCAAAACAATTAAAGCAAATTATACTAAATGTATAGAAGGTCCTTTGCAAAAATTACTCATTTCAATAGGATCAGACAAAACACAAGGGTGCTAATTGAGAACATACCTAAACACCCTACCCCATTGCCATTGGTAAAAAACATGATCATTTTTGGTCATGCATTGCATAGAAGCGTTTTGTCAGGTGAGCAATACAGGCTCAATCTCTGAGCCTCTAGTTTTTGTGTGCATTCTTTTTCAGCTCATGAACATTTTTTGATATTAAGCCTTCCAAATAGCTAAATTTAATCTGTAGAGACTATTTTTATTCTGACAACAGATGACAGTAGTTGTAAGAACACTTTGCCAGTTAATGTATGTTTGTTGACGATCCCGCATCCATGAGTCATAAAACATGGATGTAGTGTTGCTCGGCATCTAGTAATGAATTCCGCTTAAACTGGTGCTAGGGGCCATCTTTAACATACTATGAGGTATGAGCTTAGGTCATTGTTGAAGGCCTCATTGTACTCAAGAGTAAGAACAACAATTAAAGTGTTGTTCCATTGCTTGGTTTTGCCATGTATTTCTCAACACTTTGTCTCATTTGCATTTACTTCATATCCCTTCATAAGACAATTTTTGAAATGGCCCTCTACAGAAATACAGCTACATTTTGTAAATCTTGGTTTCAGTATTCTGTTGTTTGTACACAGTTTTAAATTGATTCCTGTTTTTTTTTTAATCAGAAAAAAACAAGATGTTTGCAAAATTGAAAAAGAAAATAGAAGAGCAAGATGGTGGAGCTGGTGATGCTGTACGAAGTCCATTAAAAGGTAAATTATGTACCAAATAGTTGTTTCTTGACATGAAACTGACATTTGTCAAAAAAATTACATATTTAGGTAAAAAAAAGAAAGTGAGCATATTTAGTAAAAAAATCAATAGCTACATGTACATGAATTAGGTTTTTTAGATATAACTGAAAAATTTACACCAAACTGAACTCCTTTTGATTTTTCTTTAATTAAACATGGAAATAATAAGAATTATTGAAAATCTTCATGCCACTTTATTTTGACACATTTTTCAAAATTTTGAAAAGAAGGTAAAGTAATTGAGAACGGAACTGTAAATCTAAAACGAATAATCCAAGGACAATGGCAGCATCAGAAAACAAAAAATCCATGACGTAGCATGAGTATAGCTCAGAAAAGAAAAATTAAGACACACACAAGTACAAAGATGAACAACATGGATCCAATAAAAAAGCATGAGTGAGATCAGGAAAAAGGGGGTCAATGAGCAATTTAATTTCAGTGTATTTAAATTTATAAAGTAGAGGATATCAAAAGTTTTGCTTGACTTTCATAATCGAAGACATGACAATTGAAACTATTGAAAATCAATCAGTGTTCCAGTTTCAAACAAAATTGTCAACAAGAACGATAGCATCAGCACTACATGCACATGTCGGCTGATTCATATGCCAAAAAGATCTCTGCCCATCAAAAACTTCTGCCTGGCTACCAAAAGTTTTAGTTGACTACCAATATTATGACAATTGTAGCCAACCAGGCCACCTAAGGTAAAAATCCACTTCGAGGCTGCTAGTAATGGCTCATAAAAGATCAAGATTTTATACATTTGTGATGTAGCAAATTTTTTTTTTTCATTTTTTTTTTTTTTGTTATTGTTTTTTTTTACCCTTCATTATACATGTTATACATGTATGTGTAAATAATTACAGGTACAATCAGTCAGAATCAGTCATGGAAGGATCATCGTGGTTATGAATCCGACAGTTCTAACCCTGCCATCCAGTCCCCTATTGGAGCCTCAAGGGAAGATGTAAGTATCCTTTTAATAGAAATATACCACTTGCCAGACTTCAGGTTGTACTTTACAAGCACTGGTACAAGGATTTACTAAACCACTTTTCAACAAGTCACAATATAAAAAATATCACATCAATGAGCCTACAACCTCATAGAATTATGTTTTTGAAAGTGCTTTCTTTGTCACATGAGGCAGACATGTTTGTGATGCAGGGCGGACAAACAACAATTTGTGAATCTAAATACCAGAATTTTTATATGGTATATTGATATTTGATTGATTTAGTTTGTATTTTGCCATTAACCTCTCAGTTTATCAGTCTCATAATTTAGACATGAACAATTTCTGTATGACAAAGTACTATTTGCAAAAATAACATACAGGACAGAAATATAGATTCTGTTTAGGGTAGAAGTGGTTAAAAAATATTTCTTCACTAAAGATAGTAAAAATGTTGATGTTAAAAATATTTCTTCACTAGAGATAGTAAAAAAGTTTGATGTTCATCATGTAAGCTTTAGCAAACATGTTAAAACAGAAATTTTGCTATCAAGAGTGAAGAAATATTTTAGATAATGATCTCATGATAAATCATGAGAATGTTTTTATACGACTGCAAAAATTTTGCGGTCGTATATTGGTATGGTGCTGGCGTCGTCGGCGTCTGTGGACCGTGTAACTTTGCTTCTAGTGGACGGATCATTATGAAATTTTAGTATGATGTATCTTGGCACACGCGTAAACAGAGGTTTTAATTTTGAGTTGGTGGCCCCACCCGTTTTAGAAAAAGGGGCCAAAAAGGGGTAAAATTGGGTATTTTTGTCCCCCGCCGCACCGCGACGGTGGGACATAGTAATGGTCTGCGTCCGTGTGTCCGTCTGTCGGTCACACTTTCTTGTGGACGCAACTCCTCGGAAACCGTGTATTGGATTTTGTTCAAATTTTGTAGGATTGTTAGTCACTATATGTACTAGATCATATCGCACCGCCATTTTGATTCGTCAATTTNCATAACACATATGTTAACTCGAACTGCAATAATTTTAATGAGCTGTATGGCCATTTCGGAAATTAATTCCTCATCATCAGCACTAGAACCCAAACAAAGGAAATCCATAATTTCAAAAAATGTTTAAAATGCATAAAACCAAACAAAAATCCGAATAAGTAGTAATATCAAATATAGCTGAGGACAAAACTACAATGGAGGGAGTTAATCCTTTGGTTTTAGAATTTACATAAATTTAGATAATAGTAATTGAACAAAGTGTACACATGAGGTATTATCTCATGTACAAGTACACCATATCTAAGAAAAATAAAGAGCATACATCTCTATGAGAATGTTTTTCTCCAATGAAAAACGTGTGAAACTAAAAAAAATAAAATGGAAGTTTAATCGCCTGTTGGTTAAATGTCTATCACATTGACATCTAACAAACACCTGAGAATTGGGATAATAACATTTCAATCATAAGGAAAATTAACATTTCAATCATTAGGCAAAATAACATTTCAATCATAAGGCAAAATAACATTTCAATCATTAGGCAAAATAACATTTCAATCATAAGGCAAAATAACATTTCAATCATTAGGCAAAATAACATTTCAATCATAAGGTAAAATAACTTTCAATCATAAGGTAAAATAACATTTCAATCATTAGGCAAAATAACATTTCAATCATTAGGCAAAATAACATTTCAATCATAAGGTAAAATAACATTTCAATCATAAGGTAAAATAACTTTCAATTATAAGGCAAAATAACATTTCAATCATAAGGCAAAATAACATTTCAATTATAAGGCAAAATAACATTTCAATTATAAGGCAAAATAACATTTCAATCATAAGGCAAAATAACATTTCAATTATAAGGCTTTGTACACGACAAAATACATGTTGAAGGTTAAAACCATTTGACAGTATTATGTTTTAGGGGTTAGATTAAAAATGGGTTTTGCTGTATACCTAATAGTTATAAATATGAACATTTTGTTTTAACAAAATTTATGATAGAGAAAATAGATTTCTACCCATACAATTCAAAGACAAAAGACAAAAGAAAACAGGAAACGCATACAATGGCAAATAATCACAATAACATGTCACCATCCACCTGGAAACTACACAAGAAAATAACCAATGAAGGGATATGGAGTAAATGTACATGAGGCAAAGTCTATACAAATACATTGTTACACAAAGCAATGGAACAATGCTTTTATTGCTATTTTTATACCACCGCTTTAGTGGGCGGTATATAGTCATCATGGTGTCCGTTCCTTATTCCGTCCGCCCGAGGGTACACACTTTGTGGCGACAATTCCCCCTAGATCTCTTGGTGAAATTCAATGAAACTCACAGAATGATCAGTACACATTGCCATTGTTTGTACATTGCACCATCTATTTAAAATTTTGATTTGATCTTTTTGGGGGGGCAGCGGGGGTATATATTTTGTGAGCTTTGGTCACAGTTCTCCTAGTTCATCTTGAGGTCACCATTAGGCCTTCAGCAGTGAGCTTTGCTCATACCTAATGCTTATACCTCATAATAAGTTCAAGATGGCCCCTAACATTGGTTTGAGCAGAATTCATCACTAATTCTTGAGCAACGATACATCCATGCTCTACACTATCCTTGATCGCAGGATTGTCAACAAACATTCTTACAATCGCTGTAATCCGTTGCCCTACAAAAGACAACAGAAGACAATCACTACACTTAGACAACCACAGGGCACTCATCGAGTCAACATACACCAATTTAAAGACAAAAGACAAACGTAAACAACAATACAAAGCTATATTTAAAAAAAAATTATTATTATTGTCTGTGAATTTCAGGAAAAAGGCATTTTTGAAAAACTTATAATGTCAAGAAAAAAGATAACATTGTTTTTGTTTTTTTAGCTACGAGACACAGGTGGATCTAAAGAGGAAGTTCTTGCCATGTTGGTGAAACGAACAGATCAGTGTAAAAAACTAGAGAGTAAAATAAGTGGTACGTAACTTGTAAAATTTAACAGGTCAGTGTACAAAATAAGAGAACACTATTAGTCAATACATGTACTTCCAAAACAGACTTTCCATTACTTTGTGAATTAATGATGTGTAAGCAAAATCTTGTGTCCTATTTAAGATCTTGTAGCTAAAAGCTTAGATGGATACATGTGTTCCCTGGTTGCTGAATTCTTTTGACAGCAACAACCACTCTGCTGTGAAGTTTTAAGCCCTTAGGAGGTATCTTTTCCCTCTTCTCGTAAGTCAGGATCAACTCAGGGTCAGGTTTTTGTTAGACGGTATCTTTATACTCTCCACAAACAAAGTTTGGGGGGTATATAGGAATCACCCTATCTGTCTGTCTGTCCGTCCGTCAGTCTGTCCACACTTCTCGTAATTGCAACTCCTCTTAAACCACTTGAAGGATTTTGATGAAACTTTACACAAAGGAAGGGCACTATATGGAGATATGCATGAAGGAATATGATTATTATCGGAAACCAGGAAGGGGAGATAATTCGACTTTGACTTTTCGTTGATTCCCTATGTATGGGTTACCTTGTAAGACTTTTCGTTGATTCCCTATGTATGGGTTACCTTGTAAGCGCACCTCCTCTTAAACCACATGAAGGATATTGATGAAACTTTACACAAGGAAAGGGCACTATATGGAGATGTGCATGAAGGAATATAATTATTATCCGAAACCAAGCAGGGGAGATAATTCGACTCTGACTTTTTGTTGATTCCCTATGTATGGGTTACCTCGTAAGCGCAACTCCTCTAAAACCACCCAAAGGATTTTGATGAAACTTTACACAAAGGAAGAACACTATATGCAGATGTGCATGAAGGAATATAATTATACCCCCCGCTTCCCATCGGGGATAGGGGGTACACTGTTTTCAGTCTGTGTGTGCATGCATGTGTGTGTGTGTGTGTGTGTGTGTGTGTGGGTCCGTCTGTAACACATTTTCGTCGCATTTATCTCGGCAATGGTACAGATCTGAAATTTTGTCACAAGCTTTGTATAATCAGGCCATATTGTGGGATGCATTTTTGGACCAATCAGAATACTACTTCCTTGTTAACCGACTTTGGTCAATTTTGACACTTGTAGCATTATAGAGTGAATTTTCATCAAAGTTTTATCTGTAATGGTAAATGATACAAAGCTGTAATTTTATCAGAAGCTTTACACGGTCATGCCATATTGTGGGATGCGTTTTCTGACCTGTCCGGATACCACTTCCTGTTTACCGACTTGGTCAATTTTGACACTTGTAGCATTGTAGAGTGAATTTTCGTCAAAGTTTTCTCAGTAATGGTAAATGATACAAAGCTGAAATTTTGTCAGAAGCTTTGCATGGTCATGCCATATTGTGGGATTGGTTTTCTTACTTGTCGGAATACTACTTTCTGTTTACCGACTTTGTCAATCTTTTGCAATTGTGGCATAATGGAGTAATTTTTCGTCAAGGATTTCTCTACATTGTTTTATGATGCAGCTTTTAAATTTTGTCACAAGCTTTGCATAGTCCAGCCATTTTGTGGGATTTGTTTTCAGACCAACTGAGACACTACTTCCTGTTTACTGACTTAGGGGACGACCATTTGATTCTGAGGAGGGGGGGAGAGCTGGCAAATTCGATCGAGCCAGATTATTTATTTTCAAAACTTTGTGGGCCAGAATATTTATTTTTCGCCGAAAATTTTTATTTTCAATAACATAATAGTATTGTACCAATAAATCTAAAGTCAGATTATTTATTTTCTTGNNNATGTGCAGGCCAGATTATTTATTTCCAACTTTTTCAGGAACAGAATATTTATTTACAAAATCTGCCAGCCCCCCTCAGAATCAAATGGTCATCCCCTTAGTCAATTTTGATGTTCACTTCTGTATTGGGTTCACTCGCACACTTGAATTTGCACTTTCCCTCTATGATTCATTGGCTGAGAGAGGGGGTATTTCTAGTGAGCTTGGGCTCACAAATCACTTGTTATTGTTTGAAATCAGGAAGGGGAGATAATTTGACTTTGACTTTTCGTTGATTCCCTATGTATGGTTATAAACCTCATAAGCGCAACTCCTCTTAACCCACCTGAAGGATTTTGATGAAACTTTACACAAAGGAAGAACACTATATGCAAATGTGCACGAAGGAATATAAATATTGTTTGAAATCAGGAAGGGGAGATTAATTAATATGACTTTTTGTTGATTCCCTATGTATGGATATAAACCTCGTAAGCACAACTCCTCTTAAACCACTTGAAGAATTTTAGTGAAACTTTAGACAAAGGAAGGACACAATATGGAGAAGTGCATGAAGGAATGTAATCATTGTACGAATCCAGGAAGGGGAGATAATTTGACTTTGACTTTTGTTGATTCTTTCTGCAATGATCTTTTTTTTTTCAAAGAAATAATTTAAAGCGTAGATGTTGTGAAATCAAACTTTTGGAGAGTTTTTTTCATTCTAATCCTCTTGAAAAATTTTTTTCAAAGTGTTGTAATGAAATTTTTTTAATTCTTAGATTTTTAGCTCACCTGGCTATGCCAGGGTGAGCTATTGCCATCACTTGGCGTCTGTCGTCCGTCCGCCGTTAGCTCACTTTCAAAAATCTTCTCCTCTGAAACCACTGGGTCAAATGGAACCAAACTTTAAGTGAATCATCACTGGGGTATCTAGTTTCAAATTTGATATTTTGTATGTCTTAGGTCAAACAACATAGCTGCCGTTACTAAAAATAGAACATAGGGGTAAATTACAGTTTTTGGCAAATAACTAAAAAACTGTTACAGATATCAAAAATCTGATAGTAGTAAAAATGATCAGCATGAGAAGATCTACTGATGCCGAAATTTTGAAGAAAATCTGATGACCTGTCTAAGAGTTATTGCCCTTTTTCCGTAAAATTTTCAAAATTTTGATGGTTTTGATTTTTTTTATTAAAAAACTATAACAGATAGAGGTTAAGTTTAAATTGCAAAAATGTTCAGCATGTAAAGATCTACCCACATGGATATTTTGAAGAAAATCCAAGTACCTATATATGAGTTATGGTCCTATATTGGTCAAATTTTTCGTGGTTTTTTACTTTTTGTCCTATACAAAATGTATTTCAAAAACGCTTTGAGATAAAGGTCAAGTTTAAATTGCAAAAATGTTCATCATGTTAAGCACTATATTTTATTGAACACATTCAAGTTTTCTGACCGCTTCCAAGATGGCTGCCAGCGGGAAACTTAGTTTACTGTTTGACCTAATGGGAAAATTCATACAAAGAACTTCTTCTTGAGAACCACTGAATGGATTTGAACAAAACTGGGCATGAATGATGCTTATGTGAGGTGCTGACCAAGTGTTGTTACTTTGGTGCCAATCCATCATCCAACATGGCCGTCACGGGGATCTTAATTTTAACATTGGACCCTATGAGAAAATGCATACAAAGAACTTCTACTTTAGAACCACTGAATGGATTTGAACCATACTTGGCATGAATGATGTTTATGAGGTGCTGACCAAGTGTTATTACTTTGGTGCCAATCTGTCATTTTACATGACCGACAGCATTGGTCCCTTTTGGAAATGCACACAAAGATCTTCTAGAGAACTGCTGAATGGATTTAAATCAAACATGACATGAATGATGCCTGTCAGGTGCTGACCAAGTGTCACCAGCTGTGAACTTAATTTAACAAAAGATCTTCTTCTAGAGAACTGCTTAATAGATTTAATCCAAACTTTGCTTATGAGAAGCTGACCAAGTGTTGTTACTTCAGTTCTGATCCATCATCCAACATGGCTGCCAGCAATGAATTGGACCCTAAGGGGAAATGCATGCAAAGATATCATGGAAACCCATTGAATGGATTCAATTTAAACATTGCATAAATGAAACTTGTGAGATTTTTACCAAGCTTGTTACTTTGGTGCTGATCCGTCTTCTGACATGGCCACCAGTAGCAAAACTTAGTTTAACATTGGACCCAGTGGGAAATGCATAAAAAGATCTTCCCCGCTGAAACTGCTTGAACAATTTCAGTAGGATTTTGATATGATAGTCCTTATGTTACCCTATTCAAAGTTTATGTTAAATAGCTGCCAGCAGGGAACGTGGATTAACATAGGCCCCCTAAGTTTGGAAACTGCATTCAAAAATCTTCTCTGAAACTGCTTGAACTATTTTAATTAAATTTTATAAAAAGTTTCTGATTTTTATGTACATACACCACCAAAGATGGACCATCAGTTGGGAAGTATAGTGCTGCAGGACCCAGGTGAGCAATACAGGCTCTTGAGAGCCTGTTGTTGTGTAATTTAAATAAGTTAAAAAAAAGTGAATTTTATATGTCTGATTTCAACAGAGTATTACATTGGACCCTTGTGAAAAGTTCTTTCTTGAAGATTATATCATTGTGTCCATACTTGCATTGTGTCCACACTTGCATTGTGTCCACACTTGTATTTTGTCCACACCAACTTAAAATTTGCACTTACCATATTCATTCAGGGTTCAATGAGCGGGGGTATATTTGGCTGCCATTCGGCGACAGCTCTTGTTGATTTTGAAGTTATTCCCCTTAGTTCCTTACAACATAACTAGTATGGAATGTATTCGACAAACTTGTCAATCAAATCAAAGATATATTAATAAAAATTCACTGAGGGTTCAAAATAACCTCGTGTTTTATTTTCCGAGTATTTTCTTAACCCATCAAAATTTCATTTTGTCTATTGGTCAGGTATTCCGCATATGCCTAAAAATATTGAAAATGTAGATTTTCTTCCGTCCTGCCTTTGTTTTAACACTCTGAGAAGGGAGATAACTCTTACAAAAAAGCTAAATTAATGCACAGTCCCGGCTTACGAAAATGGAGAATAATGAATTTTACCTTGTCAAGTACATTTTTGGATCTCTGTTACACAATGAATGAAAAAAAAGATGGCGAAAGCAACATGTCTTGGACAATATTAATCAGCAATGGTGGAAACATATTGCTTAAATGATAAAAATCCTTATCATGACAGACATATATATATATATTAACTCTAGTGTCAAAAAAACATCTTGTGAAAAAAAAAGATATTTTTCCTGCACTTGAAGGTGATTAAAATTTTGAAAATGTAAGTGAAAAGATATTTTAATGTAATGAACATTCATTTTAAACAATTGACAGTAAACCAGATTACAAGTAAGCAGGTTACATGTGTATCTGACTGACCAGTAATTAGGTTAAAACTCAGGTAAACATGATGCCAATAGATGTTTGTTTAAGACTGAATTCTAGGTGTGACGTATCTTGTTTTAAAACTTGTGGTTATATCCTTTTGACATATGCTATAATAGTAATCAAAGCGGTCTTTCCTTATTTTTATACGACCGCAAAAATTATGCGGTCGTATTATGGTATGGCGCAGTCGTCGGCGTCGGCGTCTGTGACCAGCATAACTTTGTTTCTAGTGGACGGATCATCTTCAAATTTCAGTATGTGGTTTCTTGGCATAATGGAAATCCCGGGTTTAAATTTCGGGTTTGTGGTCCCACCTGTTAAAAAAAAGGGGCCAAAAGGGGTTAAATTAGGTGTTTCCACATATTTGACTGTAGAATCTTTATTATTTATCCGATTATGATGGGGTTTCTTTCAATAAACTCCTTAGAAAATTTTCAATCTGGAGTATGCCAACGGATTTCATGTGGCATGTACTGTTCACGAGATAATTGGGGCCCAAAAGGGGCGAATTTCAAAAATTTAATTTTTTTATTTTTAGTCCGATTTTGATGCAATTTTTTCCAAAGGATTCCTTATGAAAAATTAACATAGCGCTCTACTATTAGATTTTTTGTAACTTGTTTCCTTACCCAGCTATGAGGGGCCAAAGGGGGCCAAAATCATAAATTTACAGATAACCTAAAATTTTTATTTTTCATCAGATTTCGATGGGATTTTTTTCTTTGGATTCCTCTTGATGTAAGCTTTCAGTAGTATGTCAACGGATTTGGCGTAGCTCTTACCCTTTCCGAGCTATGAGGGGCCAAAGGGGGCCAAAATCATAAATTTACAGATAACCTAAAATTTTTATTTTTCAT
>MJUU01066585.1:33001-68498 GCA_002080025.1 Modiolus philippinarum
TTATTGAGGGAGGCAAGACATTCCTATTTTATTGTGTTTTGGGCATTTCTGCTGGTTCTTAAATATTTTTGGTCAAATAAATCAGTTGTGAACTGTTTTTGGACCATTTGGTGTTTATGTTCTGTTAAATTTTAACTTAGTTCTAACTGTTAAAGGGAAACAAAAAGCAGTGCTTGCTGTTAATCATTATGTTGCTGTTATTTGAATTTACAGTTGACTGTTTTCAGAAAAATTAAAGATTGTAAAGCTCGTTAATGCAACCTCTCTCTCTCTCCTTTATTATTTGCCTTATGTACATTTACTGCATTTCTCCTTTTATTCCAATCTTGTATAAATAAAGCAAACATTACATATTATTTGGCCTATTTTTTAAATATTTTTGCCTTTTCTGATTCAGTCAAAAGTGTGGTGTTCTTGGATTTTGAGTGACCTTTCGTGCATTACAGTACCAAAATGTTTGTTTGTGTCGTTAATGCTACTCAGTTCAACTTTGCAAACTCTGCAGAACGGGGAACTTGCAACGACATAGTCACTCGCACAGCCATCCACGGAACTGTCAAGTGTGGTGCTTGCCCGGGGGTGCTTGCAACTCGATGTATCAGGGATTGTGAACCTTGATTCATAACTCAAGAACTGTTCACTATGATTTCCGATGGTCCATCCATTTACATAACTTTATTTACGTCGCCGAAGCCTTAAAATCAACAAAAAATCAACCAAACTCGTTTATTTACGATTGTTTACACGCCGACTCCAATCAGCTGTTTTTCACGCGAATATTGCGTGATTGTTGTAAAACCGATTCTGATTGGTTAATATCGAGAATCTGGTTAACTCCCTTTCGAAAATTTGGATTATCTCCCTTTCAACAGTCAAAATCGTGTAAACAAACATTTTTTCGTGTGAATTTCTTCAAAATCGTATTTTATGCCAAATTTTTGTTTCATGATAGTGACATCGTGACAGAGGGTTAAAATCGTGTAGATCACGCCAAAATCGTGAAAGTTGACAGGTATGGGGTTCAAAATAACTTCGTGTTTTATTTTCCGAGTATTTTCTTAACCCATCAAAATTTCATTTTGTCTTATTGGTCAGGTATTCCGCATATGCCTAAAAATATTGAAAATGTAGATTTTCTTCCGTTCTGCCTTTGTTTTAACACTGTTCGAGAAGGGAGATAACTCTTACAAAAAAGCTTAATTAATGCACAGTCCCGGCTTACGAAAATGGAGAATAATGAATTTTACCTTGTCAAGTATATTTTTGGATCTCTGTTACACAATGAATGAAAAAAAAGATGGCGAAAGCAACATGTCTTGGTCAATATTAATCAGCAATGGTGGAAACATATTATTGCTTAAATGATAAAAATCCTTATCATGACAGACATATATATATATTAACTCTAGTGTCAAAAAAACATCTTGTGAAAAAAAAGATATTTTTCCTGCACTTGAAGGTGATTAAAATTTTGAAAATATAAGTGAAAAGATATTTTAATGTAATGAACATTCATTTTAAACAATTGACAGTAAACCAGATTACAAGTAAGCAGGTTACATGTGTATCTGACTGACCAGTAATTAGGTTAAAACTCAGGTAAACATGATGCCAATAGATTTTTGTTTACGACTGAATTCTAGGTGTGACGTTTCTTGTTTTAAAACTTGTGGTTATATCCTTTTGACATATGCTATAATAGTAATCAAAGCGGTCTTTCCTTATTTTTTTATTTTTCAGAATATGCTGCTATAATCAAAGAAAAGAATAAGTCTATTGAGAAATATGAGACATCACTGCAGAATCAAGAGGAAGGTATAACTAGGCTTAATAAATCATCATTTTACAGTTCTTGTCATTTTTATGCCAACAGATCGAGGATCAGGGGGCATATTGTTTTTGTCCTATCTGTCTGTCTGTCTGTCTGTCTGTCTGTGCGTCTGAAACTTTAACCTTGGCAACCTTTATATAAGGTAGACTTTTGATACTTGGCAAGTGTATAGGTCTAGTCAAGAAGAACATAAATATGCAAAAAAAATTAGGTCAAAGGTCAAAGTCATAGGGATCAAAAAGGGGTAAAAATCGGAATCTTGGGGCATATGTAGTGTTTCACAAACACATCTTGTTTGTCAAACAAATAAGAGGCTACATTTTTGACTTGATATGTCATCTATTTATCACTGCCTCATCCTAATCTTTAAAGCGTAATTCCTTATGATTCCTATAAATAAATTAAAACCAGTTATGTAATGAATGCTACTTAATGGATACTGACCAAGTGTGTTTCTTTGTTTCTTTTGTCATCAAGAATGGCAATCATTAGCAAACTGAGTTTTAGCATATCACAAAACTTAGTTTAACATTTTACACTGCACAAATTACATTAAAAAAGTTTTTTCCCTTCTTTTTGCTAAAACACATCATGTATTACTCTATCATGATGTTAACACACACCCCCTTTACAATACAAAGATCCTGTCAAGGTTATGCTTCAATGATGTTACATGCTGAAACAGGGGATTCAGCTGAAGAGTAATATTTAAAAATAAGTATTTATAGCACAGTGTTATTATGTAGAACATTCAATGGAAATCTTATGAGTTGACCCGCTCTTTATTTTTATTAACAACGGATAAAAACTTCTTGAGAATCAATAAATAAAATTAAAACAAAGCTTCAAATATATGTCTTTTTGAGGTGCTGACCAAATTTTTTTCTTTGATGCTGTTCTGTCATCTAAAATGACAGAACAATGAAGGTGGAACTTAATTTAACATCAGACCATACGGAAACATATGAAAAATTTAGTTTCCACAACAAGAACTAGTTGACTATGGAATTTCGCACATTGAGTTATATAAATTTTGCAAATGTTTGAAAGCAAGGCTTACCGAGCTTTTAAACATTTGAAAATTTATTTAATGAGATGTGATGAATTTCATAATTAACCTTTTCAAGTTTTGGAATTTTTTTCTCTCAATCTTAACTAATCTGCCATTAACTGGATATTTTTAGTGTAGGGGAAATGGTCAAATAGCTACGATTGTTGTTTCTCTAATAAATAACTTGACGAAAAACACTGAGGATTGTATTCCGAATAAATTTGGCGGGAAATTTCACGAAACTTTTTCTTTTCTCTAGAGAGAAAAACAAATGTTTCCACACTGATCAGGAAATGTGAAACTGAATAGAAATTAGAGAACATTTCTTCTATTTTCTAGGGATTGAATCCAAACTTGGCAAGAATGAGTTGCTTACCAAGAGTTCGAACTGTGGTGTTGAATTTGTCATCCAAAAGAGCTGTTTGTAGTTTACTTAACATACATGTATTATAGAAACATTGATTACTATTTTAGTTGATTATTTTCATTGGGCACATAAGGTAAATGAACATCCCACAATTAATTTCAAAAGTTCTGTAATAAATGAATGCAAAACATTTCTTATTAATGGCATACAAAATTATTGTTTTGTTTCAGCCAACGCACAAAAGATTCAGGAACTGAATGAACAATATCAAGTCAAAAGATCCAAACTTGCTGAGGGTTTTACTCTGGCATTACAGAAAAAGGATGAGGTAAGCAGTATTCCGTTTACAAATACTCATGCTGTCATTATACGCTTGCAAACAAAGTGTAATTACTGTCGAACTATATGAAAGATTATCATGAATCTTAACACAAAGAAAACACACTATATGAAGATGTGCATAAAAGAATATGAATATTGTCCAACACCATTAAAGGAGAGATCATTTGATTTGACTTATAAAGCTCAACTCTTAGGGCCTCAATTCTCTTCATCTTGGGGGTCAATTTTTTCAAGAAATGAAGTAAAAGGTCATTTCTTATTAAGTTCTTCCATCTTCGTTTAAATTCGTTTTCTTAGGAGTATAATATTTGTCTTTTTAGAGGTCAAAAACCAAGACCCATTCCACACCCATATTTAGATGTGTAATGAAATAGCCGTATTGGACAGGGGTGTTTTTTTGAATAAATATTGTAGATATATGTCAATTCTTTATTTGTATCTAAGATTATCATTTTGCCAACATCTAGAGAAGGTCTGTATAAAGGGTTTTCACTTTTCATTCCTGGGAAATCTTTTGTCCAATGAGAACTAAGATTAAGTTAGCCCTTGCTAACTGCATTTTTTCAGTCCATCTAGGTTTTACAGATTTGCTAAAAGGTCCACTTATTTGTCACTTAAATGTTGTCTTTTTTGCTAAAATGTCCTCCGACGGTAGAGAAGGTCTGTTTGTTATTAAGATTCATAGAAATCTTTTGTTCAATGAGAACTATGAGCAAGTGAGCCATATCAAAACTTTCTGATTGCATTTTTTTCTGTCCAACATACTGCAAATGGCAATGGTATCATGACTGAAATGGTAGAAACCCTTGTAAGAGGCTCTCTCATTTGCATCGATAGAGTTATCTGAGCCTTGTTTATGTCGGATGCAGACCGCTATGGAAGATCTGTTTCCGAGATGACAACAGATCTTTCTCTTTACAACTAAAAGACTTAGGTTTAGTTCTCACTTACTCTATATTTATGTCAGATGTACTTTGTTTTTCAGGAAAAAGAAGAATTAGAAGCCAAACTAGAAGAATATGAACAGTACAAAGATAAATTATATAAAAGAGAAGAAGAAACTGAGGAGCTACAAGGACTTGCTTCACAAGAGCTAGCTAAAGTTAAACATCTGGTAATGCATATATATATGTGTGTTTTTGTCTCGCCTGTGACGAAAGTCACTGATAGCGAGACACAGGTATTATCCTCTGGCGGGGGATGCGGCGGCAGCAACAACTTTCTTTTAAACCTTAATAACTTTTAAAGTATATTACTTATATGCAACAGCTTTTGTCCACAGGTAGCTTATGGTGTAAGCTTTCCAGCATCACATGTTTCAGATGACCTTTACCTTGTTTTCATGGTTCAATGACTTCATAAAAATTCATAAAAATTGCGACATAGTTTCACATTCAAGTTGATTTCTCTGGATTTGTAATACATAGATCCATTATATTAAGTGTATTGATGTATCTTAGTTGGTGCATGCCAGTCTGCCACTTGTCATTTGACCTCGACCTCATGTGCACAGTGACTTTGTAAATTTTGTGACATAGTTTTACATTAAGTTAATTTCTGAAGCATTGTAATTTATAGACATACTATATTTTGTCTATTGCTACATCTAGGCAGGTGTGTGCTAGTCTGACACCTGTCATGTAGCCTTGACCTCAATTTTTTGGTTCATTGACTTTGATAACTTTTCTACTAGGATTCTTATTTCTCTGTAACTAGAACACCTAGAGTCATCATGTTTAGTCTATTGCTACATCTAGTGGGTTGCATGCCAGTCATGTAGCCTTGATCTCAATTTCATGATTCATTGACTCTCAACATTTCTTTACTTTAACACTTATTTCTCTGTAGCTATGATACCTAGAGTCATCATATTTGGTCTGTTGCAACATCAAGGTAGGGACATGCCAGTCTGACACCTGTTAAGTAGCCTTGACCTCAATTTCATGATTCATTGACTCTGAACATTTCTTTTACTTTAACACTTATTTTTCTGTAGCTATGATACCTAGAGTCATCATATTTGGTATGTTGCTACATCTAGGTTGGTGCATGCCTGTCTGGACACCTGTCATGTAGCCTTGACCTCAATTTCATGGTTCATTGACTTTGATCATTTCTCTATAACTAGAACACTTACAGGGATCATATTTGGTCTATTGTTACATCTAGGTGTGCACATGCCAGTCTGGCGTCTGTCATGTAGCCATGACTAAATATTTTGGTAAAGATATTCATATACAGGTGAGACATTTCTTTGTCTACACTTGTTATTCCAATGCCATGAAGTTTTATATTTCATTCCATCCATGTGTGTGAAGCAAGAGATGCACCTTTAAAAATGTCAATCTAATTTCTCATACTTGTACCGGTTAAATGGACTGGTTGTTCTATTGCTTTGTTTTGTCTGGTATTTGTAGAGACTTTGTCTCGTGAACTTACTCCATATTCCTTCATTGCTTACATTGTATCTAAGACTCAAATATGGATTAACCTTCATTGTACTTTTAACACTTTGCATCTATCAACCCTTGTCAATTAAAAAATCTTCTAGTCTAAAACAGGTAAGCCTATCTTAACCAAGCCTTTGAGAGTGTCCAAACAGTTCAAGGAAAATGAATAAGGATTCTATGCTGTTACATTCTGTGTAAAATTTACATTTCTCCGATGAGGTATCCTTTAGGTATACTATTTAATCATGGAATAACTTACCATTTTTTCAGTCAATATGTTGAGATTTTTTCTTTTAAAATGGTGACTCTACCATTTAAGGTATATGGACTAATAGCCATAAGCAGTTAAATGCAGTATACGTGTATAGAAAATGAAAGTTATAAATTGATTTGCTTTTCAGCTTCTAAACACTCAAGAAGAAATGACAAAACTTAAAAAAGATTGGGAAGAGAAGAAGTCAAGATTAGAATTTACAGAAAAAAGTTTAAAGGAATTAGAGAACAAGTTTACAAGTCTTGAACAGGAAAAGAAAGATTTTCAAAGTCAATGGTATTTATTATAAATTTATTTTGAATTTTTCATTTACATTTATATACTCACCTAGAAGCAATCCTCAGATATACATTGTATGTGTACATGTAGATAGATTCCTGCATCATAGTTGGCATAATAAACATGTTTTTTGTGGTTCATCAATTTGGAGAAAATTTGATTCTAATTTGGGAACAATATCCAATAACATTATGATTGACTTTCCCAACGCTGAAATAAACAATGTTGTAATATGTTATGCTCAGAGAAGTCAATAAAACCCATTTTATTATACACCCACTTGAGCAGGCAGTATATAGTGATCATGATGTCCTTCTGTCGGACGGTACGTTTGTTCGTTCCATTTGTTCCTTCGTCCATCTGCAATAGGGGTACACACTTTGTGGCGACAACTCCTCCTAGACCACTCAATGGAATTCAATGAAAACTTTCACAATGTTCAGTACATATTGCTATTGTGGCCATCTATTTAAAAATTTGATATGATTTGATTTTTTATTTTTCTGGATTTTTTTTTCCTGGAATCAAAATGGGGAGCAGGAGTATGTATTTTAGTGTTCTTTTTTTTTCAGTTGAGATTTAATGGCTGTTGTTAAATTGTACATAAAAAGTTTGTTTAATGTCATATAAGAATAGAAACGATTCATAGCTGCCACTGGTTTATTGCAGTTTAGTTATTGGTGCACATTACTTGAGTTTTTTATACCCCTGGCTCTGCTATGTTTGGGTAAATTGATGATAAAAATAATGGACCCACTATCAAATCTCTAACAAACTACCATCAACCATAAATATAAGAAATACAAACAATAACACTAATTAATATGACATAATCTTCAACTTAGAAAATGTTTAAAGAAATTTTTCTTTGTATAAACCCTTTTTTTCTGGAAAAATCAGCTTGATTATGACTATGCTTGCTTAAATAAATAAAATTATGAAAATGAGTTTTTTATTTAAGAATTGAATGCAATATATTTTATTTTTATTGGAGTGTAAAAGGATGGACCATAGCACATTGTGAAAAATGATCCAACCTTTTACACAACAATAAAACTACAAAATATTGCATTCAATACTTATAATTACATTCCGTTAATGTATTGCAAGTATTCACGCTAGATAATGTAATGAAATTCCTGGATGATGCACCATTTCCTAGTTTGGATTACTCGCCGTCTTTGTTTACTTTTGTCGTTGTCAAGGAATCATGTGCTGCTGTAGTTTTACTGACTGAAAAACACAGTTACAGAAATGATCGGAAGTACTCGTAACCAATCAAATACGGGGATTTTCATACAAAGCAGAATGAATGTAATTATTTGCATTTTGTATTAGTTATTAATTTGGCATTTTTATATTTATTTATAGTGCTATGTATGGGAGATAATTCAGTTACTTCCTTTGGTTACCAGTTCAGGTTCAAAGTGGGGAAATTTGAAATTAAAACGCATGTATGATAGATACTACTTTACCGGTTGTTTCTCTGTTTAACAGTTTTATCAACTTCAAAATAATACAACAACACTTTGAAATCTCACCAATATTGAAATAAACGTTATATCTGATATTAGTGTACACACTTTGAGGATTTCAGATTTGAATAATAATATTGTGCATAAATATTTCCTCTAATGGTAAAATTCCTGATTTGTGCTGGTGTAAGGTAAAAAAATATAAACAAATAAAACCATAACAAAAAATGAAGCATCTATATTTTCTTTTCACAGTGACAAATTAACTGAGGAAAACAGGGTTTTGTCGAAGATGATCTCAAGTCTGTCTGAAGAGAAAGAAAAGTTAAAACAAGACAGTGATTTGGCACAAAGAACTTTGAACGAGGTAAGATTTAAAACTGCATTTCTTGGTAATTTGTTTGAATTTTCAGTGGCTAATAATGGCAGTATCACCAAATGACCATTAGCAGGAATATATTCCTGCAACAACAATATAACACAAGTGATACTATGTACCACTAATTGTAAAAAGCTTTGTAAATTGTTCTTAAATCTGTAAGCTTTAGGATCATTTTACCTTTATTTGTCACATATACCGTTTTTTGGTGTGTATTAAACGCATTGGTGTATAAAACGCACCCCCTTTCTCAGAGGAAAAGAATCAGAAAAAATCTAGTTCGTGTGTAAAAAACGCACGTAAATTTTCAACAACATGTTCTGTCCAAAAATGTCTAGAGACGCCGAGAGTTACCTTGTGGACAGAATTAAATGGAATACATGATGCTTTATTCACTTATATTTAGAGGAATAACTGTACCTGTATTTATTTAATGGTTTGTTCAAACATTATGGGAAATTTGCAAACGAAAAACATAATTTTGTAAACACAAGAAGTTTATCTCCAAACGTAATTAAAAGTCAAAGGCGGTTAAGGATACGTAAATATTACGGTTTGCCTTTGGTAAATTTTTAAGTGATATTCCCTTATTGATCTTCATAATCGGTTTAAACATTAACTAACTTCATTCAAACTATCCCTTTTCATAAATATAATTACATTATGACTTGCAAGTATCGTGAATCCCTTAAAACCGGAACCGGCTTCACCTAATCAAAACAAATATGGCGGACAGGATCGAGATGAAATTTTGGGTACGGGGAAATCTCTGATTATACACGTTGTATACATAGAAAACAATACACATATAATCATTAGCAAACTTTGTTATCATCAAACACTGGTTCGTATCTGGATCACAACAAGGATTTTATACTTATTTCCAATGTCATTTCCGGTCTGAAGTTAAGTTAGTGGTGGTCAGAAAAAATGGTCTTTTGAAGCTCGCATGTATAAAACGCATCCCCTCTCACTAGGACCTTTCTGGGGGAAAATATGTGCGTGTAATACACACCAAAAAACGGCACTGTAAACTGGGAAATTTTCGCGATTTTTGCATTTGAAATGGAAGCGTGAGAATAAAACGGCTTGAATATACTTGTCTATTGTTTAAGTCAATGGTCAACAATTTGGCAGCTGGAATTCAAAACTGCGCGAACTAAAATCCTGTCAATTTACTGCAAAATAAAAAAGGCACGAAAATTTCCCGGTTTACAGTACATGTTTATGTATTTAGAAGAAATAATTTTACTAAACTAATCCGAGATTCTGATAATCTCAAAATATTCAACAAATGATCAAATAATGCAGTAATTCACGAATGCGTTCATGCAGCCAATAAGTGAAATACAGCATTTTTTTTACATTTTTTGAACATGAGTTGTTAATATTATAATAAAGATCTTATTGCATATTTAATTGTTTAATTTAGGATTCATTGTATGAACCACATTTTCAATGTAAAATCCACTGAGAAGTTAACTAAACAACAACGTTGACAATGTCCTATGCATAGTTAGTGAGACTTAATTATCACTTTATTTCAATGAGAAATTTCAGTCTTTCACTGCAATCTATATAAGGCCATTCAAAAAAATGTTTGTTTCTTAAGCTCTGCCTGCATCTGCAAAAAAGATGACCACATCAAAACTTTTTTTTCAATTTCCACCTTTTTTTGTTTTTTTTTTTTTTTTTTTTGTTCTTTTGTTTGTTTTTTTTTATTTGTTTTTTTTTTTTCAACTATTACTTTAAGCTCAAAATCTTACCATTACCTTAAGTGTTTGTTCCAATATCTTAGTATTAAACTCAGATGTATCAAAAATGTGTCATTATAGTGAAATCTAAATTTAATTATAGTGACAACCAAGAAATAATAAAATACAAAAGAAATGATAATAAAAACCGCCCACTCTTATATAGTTTAAAATAAAAAAGGCTTAAGGTAGTACGGGAGTTTAAAATTGCGCATCATTCTTGCGCATGTGACAAAAATTGGAATTCACTATGGGAACGTTGCCGAAACCATTTCCAATGTCTTGTAATAGTTAATTTTGATTAAATATGCCTATTTTATTGTGTAACCATGCAGAATATCGAAACTTTCAGCTAACTCCAGTTCAATTAAGGGGAGATAATTTGTGTAGAAATAATGGAAAAAATGTGTTTTTCGCGATTTATTCATAAACAAGTTCGGTGACCCCAATTTTTTTTCATGGAAATTGAAGGGCAGTATATTTGCTATTAATTTATGAATTTTAAAAAAATTCTATCTGATGTAACTAAAATAATTTAAAATTTTGTTAGAATTCGCTAATTTTCCCTATTATTTCAACCAAAATAGCAGATTTTTACATTTCATATTTCATTCTTATATGGCCGGTGACCCCTTATTTTTATTTTATTTTTCATATGCTCTAATAACAAAGTGTAAATCATAAAAATATCAGAAAATTCTATCTGACAAAATTTTGGACCCCCGTACCACCTTAAGAAACCAACAATTTTTTTGAATGGCCTAATGATACATTTTTGTTTGTCAGTATAAGCAGAAGTCACAATTTTTCTGGTGTTTGTTATCAGGATTTTGACCTCTTGGGCTTGATATGGCAGTCTCAGACTGATACCAAGATCAAATATGGAAAATGTCAAGAAATACATGTAGTTTATAATGATTATAATAATGGTAATTGTGCACAGAAATTAATTATGATGAAGTGTTTTAAATTATGTTAACTGACAGCAAACACAATGTACAGAATTCTGTTTTCCTTTCCATATTACAGAAAATGTCAGCTTTTTCGGCAGTAGAAGAGAAGACCATCGAGATGGAGAATCACTGTCAGACATTACAACACAACTATAATACTCATAAAACTAAGGTAATTTTAATGGTGGCTTTTAATACATGTACAGTACACCTTCATGATATTGCCACCTTTTGGACAATGCCGAATTTTGGTGATGTTTGTGGATGGCGATATATCCAGGGAATAAATTAATAGTATGTAACATTTAGCAAAATGGATCATGAAAATGAGTGTCTGAAAATGAGGAATGCTGTTAAAGAGAGATGGTATTTGAGATTGTAACATGCCTATCAGCTGTTTTCAAATACAGTTAAAAAGACTTTAAGATCCATTAAGAATGTTATTAATGTTTGTTTCTTTCATATCTCTAGACATGAAACCTAGTAGGTTTGACAAGTATTTTTTTTATGCCCCGCCACGAAGTGGAAGGGGCATTTAGATTTACCCTTGTCCATCCGTCTGTACGTCCGTCCCGATGTTAAGTTTTGTGTTTAGGTCCATATATTGGCAACCTCTTGTAGTATTTTGATAATATTACATCTGTACATGCACCTTGATTAGTACTACCAGATTCACCAACAATTAGGGATCCATGACCTACATTTTACGCTTGAGTGACTTTTGTTAAATTTGCGTCAAGGTCCATTTCTCAACAACTGCGCATTATACCAATATGATGTTTCATCAAATTAATTGCCTTGATGAGTACTACCCAAAACATTGACAATTAGGTAGCTTTGACCTATATTTTATGCATGAGTGACTTTTGTTAAATTTTGTGTTAAGGTCCATTTCTCAACAACTACACATTATACCAATATGATGTTTCATCAGATTAATCGCCTTGATGAGTACTACACAAAACATTGACAGCCAGGTGGCTTTGACCTATATTTTACACTTGAGTAACTTTTGTTAAATTTTGTGTTTAAGTCCATTTCTCAACAGCTACTTTTTGTACCAATGTAACATTTCATCAAATTAATTACCTTGATGAGTACTACTTAAATAGAAAAAAGAAGGGAAACGGGGAATGTGTCAAAGAGACAACGACCCAAAGGGTAGTAATAACAACTCAAAGCCACCAAAAGATCTTCAATGAACGGTGAGAAAACCCCACATTGATAATTAGGTGGTTTTGACCTATATTCTACGCATGAGCGACTTTTGTTAAATTTTGCATTTAAGTCTGATTGTCATCAACTTAACATGCTATCACAATGTTGTTGCATTTGAATAAATCAACTTGATGAGTATTATCCAAATCGAGGCCAATTTAGTGTCTTTGACCTACATTTTACGCTTGAGTGACTTTTGGTAAATTTTTAGTTTTACATGCTTTTCTCAACAACTACACAACATATTATGATGTTTCATGAAATTACTTATCTTTTTGAGAACTACCCAATTTTTGGACAATTTGTTAACTTTGACTTTCATTTTATGCTTGAATGACTTTGTTAAATTTTTGCATTAGGCCCATAATTCAAGAATAATTTTAAAACCTGACCAAATATTTAATGTTTAAAAGACTTTAGTATGGTATTTTTGTTACTTTCCATTATTCAACAAAAGTTTATTGAACAATCATCTTTAATGATACTTCCTGATGATTCAGTGACCGGGAACTAATTTTTATGCCTGATTGACTTACGTTATCTATAGTCATAAATTTGTCGGTGGGGCATCCGTGTCTTATAGACACATTTTCTAGTTTTGCTTACATTTTGGTGTATTAGAGTTCCCTTGAAGAAACTTGCTATGTGCCTTGTTTTTGCAGAAAATGGTTCTATATTAGCCACATCCCAGGATTTAGTGGGGGCTTGCCCTTGTCACACCAGGATTTCTAGCAGTCCATTATCCCTGGCTTAATTTTGAGGGTTTTATACCTGTTTTCCGCTACGATTTTAGTGTAGTTCTGCATTTGACTCTAAAATTACACCCTAGGCTTTAACCAACAATTTCTATACTTAGATAATAATGTGGTTGAGAAAAAAATATTCTGGTTTGACAATTTCTGAACCTTTTTAGAGTGTGTGCTTTGCACAGGATGATGAAATACCCCTTGTGACTCATTAGTTAGATACAGGAAGATACATGGCTGTCCGGAGCCTCTATTACATACAAAGTGTGCAAAACAACTAGCAAATATCAATAATTGCTTACAGCAAGTATACAAAGTTATCAGACTACATAATTCAAAACTTGTAACTATTGTGTGTTTAAGGTAGTAGACCTAGGTTAAGGGAGATAACTCTTTAAATCAGTAAGGCATTTGAAAGAGGTGGTGTCATTGATGCTTTTTAAGCATTTATGTGAAAAAGAATAAAAATCATCTATGTTACCTAAAAGCTTAGAATATATTTATGAAATTTGACCTAAACAAACATACACATGATTTTAAAGAGCTATGTCCCTTAACCTAAGTCTACCTCCTTAAATGGATCCTGAATGTAGCAGACTTGAAACCACAGAAATAAATTTAACTTAAAAGAATGACATCCGGTTCATCTATTTACTAAAAGCTGCCGACACACTGGTGTAGGGTCAAAGACATTGATGTACATGGCTGTTGTATGAATTCATGTATATAAAGTTTAAAATCTTACAGAAACCTTAGTTTTTGTTCAAATATATTAGTAATTCAGCTCAGATGTATCAAAAATTTGTCATGAAAGTGAAATCTAAATTATGATAATTACAGTGATTTCCAAGAAACAATCAAATAAAAATGAAAAATAAAAACCACCTTCCAACATCAAGTTTTAGATAAAAAGGCTTGAGAAAGAGACAATTTATTTTGAATGGCCTTTTGAAATTAAGTTTACTGACCTTTCATTGGCTACTAAAGCCATTAATGAAGCAAAAGTTGGTGCTATTGAGCAAAATGTTTTTATTGAGCATACAGTGAATATGAAAATTCTGACACATATTTTACAATGTCACCATATAACTATTCTTTGATTTAACTTATCATATTTTTTTTTTATTAAACTATATACATTGTTCATGTTCTTAACTACCATAATAATTTAAAAAATCTGAAAAACTTGAAAACTTTAAAAAAAAATAAACCTTATAAAATTTGTTTTCATTTTTGAGTTCTAACTACATTATGCTAGTTTGTTTTCATCAATAACTAAATACCGAAATTACTGTGAATTTAAATTCTGCATATGGGCATTTCGACAACTTATGTTTCTTCAGTGCAGATAAAATCTAAACGTTTTGAAGACCATAAACTCAAAGAGGTTTAAAAACTGATAGAGAACAAATAACCAAAATGATCTAAACGTGAAGTCAAAATCAGCCAAGGAAATAGCTCTGCATGAGGGAGATACTCCTAATAGTTAATTCATGTACATTTCTGATTTTTTTTTATTTTGCAGTCAAACAAACTTTTAGAAGAAAAAGATGAACATATAGAACAGCTAAAAGAAAGAATAACAGTCTTAGAACAACGATTCCATGACCAAAATCTGTCTGGTGATGACAGGATATCTGCACTTCAGACAGAGGTACAGTATAATGTCAAAAGAGAAATGGTAAGCAGGGACACAACTCTGAGTGCCTGAAAGATATTTTGGCCAGTCAGTCATGGGACTGGCAAATTTAGATTTTTTGGCCAGTCAGTCATGGGACTGGCAAATTTACATGTAGTTTTTTGGCCAGTGAGTCATGGGCTGGCAAATTTAGATTTTCTGTCAATCTTGTAAGATTTTTACTGGACCTGTGTATAAAGATGATCAACAACACCTGTTGGTCATAAGACCATCACATGACTTGAATATCCTGGAACCTAGCTTTTGTTTGACCTACTGTGCAATTTTGAAGAAAATCTGAAACCCATCTCTGAGTTATAGCCCTTTTTCCGCAAAATTTTCAAATTTTTTGCATTTTTTATTTTTTACTTCAAAAAGTGTTAAAGATAGAGGTCAGGTGTAAATTGCAAAAATGTTCAGCATAACAAGATCTACCCATCCTGAAATTTTGAAGATAATCCAAAATCTGTTGTAGGAGTTATTGCCCTTTTTCACAGAATTTTCATTTTTTTTTTTTAGAAGAAGAAGGATAAAATGTTGCCATGCTGTGGCAACTTCAAAACTGATGCCATAAATTGTTTGTTGACTGCCATTTTCAAAATGGCAGCCCAAAAAGGCGGGGAAGTTCAACATTATCAGATTTCAATGAAATTTGGTTTCCAAGTGGATATTGATGTTGCTACATCAAAACCGGTGTTGAAAATTATTTGTTGACTGCCATTTTCAATATGGAAACCAAGAAAGGAGGGAAAATTCAACATTGTCATATTTCAATGAAATTTGGTTTTGGAATAGGAATTTATGTGGCAACTTCAAAACTGATGTTAAAAATAGTTCGTCGACTGCCATTTTCAAAAATGGCTGCCAAAAAAGGTGGGAAAATTCAACATCAGATTTCAATGAAATTTGGTTTCCAAATGGATATTGATGTTGCTGCTTCAAAACTGGAGTTGAAAACTGTGTGTTGACTTCCATTTCCAAAATGGCTGCCAAAAAGGTAGGAAAAAAATTCAACATTGTCCAATTTCAATGAAATTTGGTTTCCAAATAGATATTGCTGTCATTACCTAAAGATATGATGTTAAAAATTTTCATTGACCGCCATTTACCAAATTATGTCTCTACTTCAAAACTGGTCTTAGCAAGACTGTTTTTTGTTTAAAAAGCCCAATAAAGAAATATAGTTAAATCATACTTTAAATGCACTTCAAGATATCGGTTGAGTTCAAGCTACCAAAGTTTAAGAGACTGAATTTCAACTGTATAACTAAAAATTTTAGCTGATTATGACAACTGAAAGCTAGGTGAGAGATACAGGCTCTAGGGAGCCTCTGGTTTTTAATTTTCAACAATATATTTTTATACGACCACAAAAAAATTTTTGAGGTGGTATATTGGTATGATACTGGCGGCATCGTCATTGGCGTCTGTAGACTCTTCGTTTCCGTGCGATAACTTCAGTTCTAGTTGATCAATCCTTATGAAATTTTAACATAATGTTGCTTGTCACAAAAGGAAGGTTGGGGTTGGTTTTGGGTATTGTGGCCCTGCCCGTTTTTTTAAAAAAGGGCCAAATCAGGTGTTTTCATATATTGGGCTGTAGAATATTTATTATTTATCGGATTTTGATGGGGTTTCTTTCAGTGTGATCCTAAGGAAATTTGGAATCGGTGGTTTGTCAACGGATTTCATGTCACATGAACCGTTAATGAGATAAATTGGTCCCAAAAGGGGGAAATCTCAAAATCTATTTTTTTCATTTTTTGTCCGATCTTGATGCAGTTTTCTTCATTAGATTCCTTATGAAAAATTAATATGGCGCTCAACTTTTATATTTTTGGTAACTTGTTTCCTTTCAGAGGTATGAGGGGCCGAACGGGGCCAAAATTGCAAACTTGCTGATAACCTGAAATTTTTATTTTTCATCGGATTTCGATGGGATTTTTTTCTTTGAATTCCTCGTGATATAAGCTTTCAGCCGTATGCAATGGATTTTGCGTAGCTCTTACTGTTTCCGAGCTACAAGGGGTCAAAGGGGCCAAAATTGCATTTTTTTTAAATATGTGAAATCTTTATTTTCCATCGGATTTCGATGGGATTTTTTTCTTTGAATTCCTCTTGATATAAGCCTTTTGTAGTATGTCAACGGATTTTGTGTAGCTCTTACTGTTTCCGAGCTACAAGGGGTCGAAGGGGCCAAAATTGCTAATTTTCGAAATATGTGAAATCTTTATTTTTCATCGGATTTTGATGGGATTTTTTTCTTTGAATTCCTCTTGATATAAGCTTTCAGTAGTAAGTCAACGGATATTACGTAGCTCTTACTGTTTTCGAGCTACAAGGGATCAAAGGGGCCAAAATTGTAATTTTTCGAAATATTTGAAATCCTTATTATTCATCGGATTTTGATCAGATTTTTTTCTTTGGATTCTTCTTGATATAAGCTTTCAGTAGTAAGCCAACAAATTTGGCATAGCTTTTCCCGTTTCTGAGCTAAAGGGTCCAAAGGGGCCAAAATTGCAACTGATTCAAGCTCTTTATTGGGTCCATTTATTTACTGTATCAAGCTCTTTACTGTGTCCTCATTCATTTGAATTGCACTCATGTTCAAATTTCAGTATTCGACATGCTGCAGTCGTATCATGCTGCGCTCGGCGTAGCCCTTTATTTTATTCTATAAAAGTTAGTAAAAGCTCAAAAACTTATAAAAACTTGTTTGCATGTTGAGATATCTTTGGAATTAAGGGTATCAAAAATTATCATAGTGACATCAAAATTAAATTCTAATGCACTTATATTTGTAAAGCTAATTTTGATTGGATGGCGGCAGAATTTTGAGGGGGTAAAATCCACGATTTACCATCGGAACCAATAGCTACATGTATGTAATGGTGCAGACACACACCAAACTTCCTGACATTTAAAAATTGATTTTAAAGGGTTTTTTTATGATTTGCATTAGAATAGAGATAACCAAACTGTATTTTGGGATCTGATGGGGTGAATCGTAGATTTTACTGTCCCAAACTAAGTTTTCAGGCGACACATTAATGGAGCCGGAAAACAGATGTTTGCGAAAAAAAAACAAAAAAAAACACCCGTACCAAATTTGAAATAAAAAGGATTGAGAAACAAACAATTTATTTTGAATGGCCCAATGAGGCAGATGTATTCTACTATAAATCATTTCAGTGTTATTTGACCCCTCCCAATGGACATCCTGCTGACATAACCAACCTGTAAATCCCCAAATGTTAAACCTCCTATGAACAGGGATGATTTTACTCCGCTTTTTAGGGATTTTCCCCTATTGATAGTCCAAATTTGTCAATAACCAATTACGAAACTTTTATTAAATAGCAGTAATTGGATTGACGTCTGCTAACTGAAGTCTGTCCTGTCAAAAAATCATTCTGTATCATACAGACATTTTCCTTGACTTCTGATTAGGCAAAGGTGAAAGAAATGTTGTTTTCTTTTATTATTCTCTGTCTATTTTCTATGATTTTTTTAAGCCTCATCAATCATTTTGTGATGGAGACTTAACAATTTTATTTATGTATCACCATAAACCAATAAGTATTGTTTCATTGCAGTTTTACTGTGGAGTAACTGAAATATTGTCTTGTTTTCAGAAATACTTTATATTCCTTTTTTTAGATGTTTGCTTAAGTAAATATCCCCAAAATATCAGACATATCAAAAACTGCCTGACCAAAGGTGATACATGTATCAGAGTAAACTTCAGTCGACTGTTAAAAGTTTTAGCCAGCAGGACCTAATGTTGGAATAAAAATTAGGTCTTATAGATTTATTTCATGTCTGGCAGCTCTGTCATATTTGCCTGACCGAATGTCCTGCAAGGTTCTTAGACCTTCTGATATGTCTGAAATACTTCTGATTTTCTGTCCAAGTTTGTTTGAACTTTGGTTGGAAAACTAATGACATGTACACCTTAGAGATTGTACTGGTAACAGACAAAATCATAGCAAATCAGGAACCAGTAGCAAAAATTCTGGTGTGTCTAAAAACTGACACATGAATTCAGGACGTCGACTAGAAAACATTCGCACCACCTTGGAAAGGAGCATCTTACTTTTCATTCACCCAGCGCAATTTTTTAGATGCCTTGGGCAACTAGGGGACTGTTAGTGTAGATCCCTGATTTCAGAAAAATTATTTGTATATTGTGAATAGGTACTTTGTGTATTGCAAAGAGATACTATATGATAAGTTATATGAAACCTCTTATTTCTTTAGTCAGGCTTGAGCTTCCTGTGTGACAAAATGTAGACTTAGTTACAAGATATGGTGTAACTTAAATAATTCTTGGCTACTTCTTGACGAATTGATTTCAAACTAGATATGCAGCCTATACATGTATGTGATAAGTTGTACAGAACCTATTGTTGTCAAGTAGGAAAGGCATCCTTGGCACACCAATGGGCGTATCTTTGTTTAGGAATTTTTTAAGAGTTGATTTAACTTTTTGATTTTCAGAGGGATAATTTGGAGAAGAAATTAGAAGAATCCAGACAACAGCTGATAGAAATAAAATCTACATGGAGTGATAAAATATCCCACCTGGAAGGACAGGTAACATACACACCAGTAATAATAGGCTTATAACCATATTAAAGATAAGGGTGTGAGAATCTATACATGTATATTTTCAAGGGTGAAATCACAATATTGGACTTGTGTAAGACTGCTTCATGGTGTAAGACCCTTTTTACTATGGGCTGTTAAAAACAGCCATTTATGGAAAAAGTGTATTTCAAATATGGCCATTTTTCTAATAAGAAAACCTAGTAAAGACATAGTCACATACATTTGTCTCTCCTCAGTAAATGACCAGTTTATTTTAATGATGAAATAACACACGCAGTAACACCAAAAACACTATGAAAGGTATGTCAAATGAGGGGGCTTTGAATTTACATTTAAGGTTTCAGGACATTATATGTCACATTTTGCAGAAAGAACAGGTACCCTTGTTCAATAAAAATGATAGATCAGTACACCCCCCACTCATGTAAAAAAGTTCTTTGTCTTATTCTCTGGTATTGCTGCATTCTAGTCACAAAAAGTCAGAATTTCCCAAATTTATTAACTTAAAGGATATCCTTCATATTTACCAACCATTCCAGATTGCCAAGAATGAATCTGAAAAATAATGACTGTTCCTGTATTCTGAATTTAAAGGTGTCCATTCTGGATTGCTGCCTCAGTTTAAAATGAAATAGGACCACTAAAAGATGAAAATTGTCAATGAGACTGATTTTGGTTAATGTTATGTGGAAATATATAAAATGTTCAGAATCTTGACATAAATGATGACATTTTGTTTTAGATATCCCACTTAAATGCTAAAATTGTTGAAGACAGTGAAGAGTTATTAAGAAGTGAGAAAAACACAGAAACCATGAGGGAAAGTTTCCAAGAACAGGTAGGTTTACAATGTAATTTTCTCTGATTTCTATCCAGTTTTAACATTTCCTAGGCTGTGTGGAAACATTTGTTCTCCTCTCTAGAGAAAGAACAAGTCTTGTGAAATTTCCTGCCAAATCTATGCAGAACACAATCCTTGGTGTTTTTGTACAGTCATTAGAGTTTCTACAACTTGAACATGTTAATTATGAAATTTCTCACATCTCATTAAATAAATTTTCAAATGTTCAAAATCTTGGCAAGTCTTGCAAATTTGTAAAATTTATTTAACTTAATGTGAGAAATTTCATAATCAACTAGTTCTCATTGTGGAAACTATATTTCTCTTATTTCTGTCATGTTTTCACTTTTCCTGGACAGTGAGAGAAATTGTTTCTCCTTTCTAGAGAGAATGTTGTTCTTGGCAAGTGATAAGCTGAAATTCAATTATAACATCAAATATGTGTGCCGTTTTTTACCATTGTGACACCATGAAAAAAGTCGACCAAGTCTGATGAAGTTGCTCTCAAAAACCACATTTATTTCAGATAGTCAGAAAAAGGGGGGGGGGGTCAATTTTTTTGTCCAAAATCTCTTTGAAATCATTTAAATGAAATCCACAACCGTATCCGGTGAGAAACAACATTTCTACACTCTCAATGGTTGAATTTTCAAGCCTTGCATTCATAAATTTGAAAACTTAACTGTCTCTAGTGTAGAAATGTCGTTTCTCACTTGATGTTGTTGTGGATTCTATATATATATAGTTGTTGACTGGTTTGTGGATTCCCCTTAGATTCCAGATGATAAAAGAACATAAAGAACAAAAATTAATTATATGATTTGAAACAAACAGACTTGGAATAAAACATGTAGCTTGATTCATGGTCTGAACCACTTACAGTACAACTTTGATGGCTCAAACTGGAAAAGCTCCAACACATTGGAAGTCTGCAAGACTGGGGCCATTTTCTGGTCCCTTTGTTCAAGTTTAAGGTAGATAGACACTGTTGTGCTGCGCAATTTTATCGTGCATTAGAAAAATAAAGAGTCAGGTACGGGGTAGGTGTGATTTTCGGACCGGAATAGTATTTTGACGGCTTTCCCTTTGTGACGTCATAATTGAATGACAGATGTGAAACGTCATATTTCGTTTATTTTGCCGTGAATTAACTCCCTTTTCCCATAATTAATGTTTAATCCGGAAACTTTGTAAAATATCTCCGTTAAAAGCATGGTGACATATACATTTTTCTATTGTTACCAATAAATTACATCATAAACTATCTGTTCACAAAAATACATCAAATTTCATGGATAAAAAATTCCATTCTATTGAGCTAAACACTGCCTTTCCATATTTTCCCCATGCATTCTATGTAAATTTAGGTAAAAAAATGGCTAAAAGTGGGCAAACTTTGATCTCAATTCTAGAAAAAGCAAGCATGGTGACCCATATTTCTGTTAAATATGATTGGTTCTTCAATTGTGCCGACTTACAACAAAATCTCATGGATATGAGTATTAGTGTCTATTTACCTTCAACATACATGGATTGCACATCTTTTCCATACCGGATTTGACTCTTCATTTTGATGAGGTCATCTGGGGTCAACCGGAGGAAAAATGACGTAATCCAACGTTGGAGCAAGGGACAGATATTTTCTACCAACGAATCTTACGTTGTTATTCAACATATATGTAAAAAATCATTTTCAACTGACAAAGAAATCCACGAGGAACATTTCCAACCCACAAAAAACGAAACTTGAATGGGAATGAAGAAATTACTATCTTCGTCTATCAGCGTCTTGGAACCAGTTTTGTACCAGATTACTCCTTGTTTGGCTAAAATAATGAGTGATCCCGCAAATGCGCAATCAGTGTATAGTTCCACCGTGAAAGCTCGAACACACCTCTAGCTTGAGCTGTTTTCATTAGTCCCATGGGTGTTTGAGCCATTGAAGTTTGACTGTATTTTGAAAATAAACCAACTAAATGTTCAAATCTTGTTTTACTTTGTAGATTGTGCAGCTACAGGCTAAACTGGATGATGCTGAAAGTCGATGTGAAGAAAACCTGAATTTAATGAATATAAAGGAAAAACAGTCTGAGAAAGATGTAAGTAGATTTATACATACATGTAAGACTATGAAAAATTAATTAGTGGTTCTCAGGCCCTCCCTCATCTAGTTCGAGGCTTAAAAAAGCCCCTCATCGACCTTACTTTTTGCCATTTCAATAAAATAAAAATAAAAAATCGCCCCCCTCACTACATTTTTGGTAGTTTTTACAATGTAAAAAGCTGCCTTGTCTATTTTTTTTGCAAATAAAAAAATGAAAAGGATCACCTCTCTCCCTCATCGTTTTCAATGAAAAATTGCCTGAGAACCAATTAATTAACTTTGTATGGCCTAAGATGTCGTAAATGTTTTTGTATATACTGCCAAAACTATCAACTGAGTCTTTTCGAAGATCCAGTGCTGGGCGATTAGGGTGGCAATGTGGCCTTGTTGTACTACAAGCTGCCTAGAATTGACATCAAAATGACTACAAGTCACCCTGTGATTACTGTGCATCTTTGCAGTTGTATTTCCAGTTCTGTTCGTGCCCGTTTCCATTCAGCAAGGCAGTGAAATTTTTGTATATTATTCCTTTGCACTGAAGAGCTAAAAGATTTGTTATTATCAAGTTGTAATTGTAAAACCGACGCAAAATGTCTCTGTACTATAAATTATTGAAAAACTAATGGATTTTAAACTGAACCTTAAATGTAAACTGTAAACGGACTGACAAAAAGAAAGTCAATCTTTTGATATGACTTTGAATTTTTATGGTGGTACATGTATTATGGTATGGCTCAGTTGTCAGCCTCCTTGTCATGCCCCGAAGTCTCCCTTGAGGGAGACTTCAAGTCTCTGTGTTCTTTTGTGTGACGAGCCCTGTGATCTTCTTTAACTACCTTTGGTTTTTTGCTGGGGTGCATGCAGTTCAAATAGGGTAAATTATATTGGATGATTGAGTCTAATCAGGAACTTCACAGAATGTTTCTGTATATTCATGTATTGGTGATGTGCATATAAATTAATGGAATTATTCCAGGAATTTTTTCCTTGTTTTTCATTCTTTGGAACTTTTTTTTATCAATATTATGAACAGAGATGGCAGATCTTATATAAAATGCTCCTTTTATATTTTGCTACTTAATTCAGATCCATAAAAACCTGGCTGCCAGAAAAGAACAATTAACATTACAGTAGTTTAACATTGGACCCTATGAGAAAATTTACTTCTTGATCATCTATTCTGAGACTAAAGAAGCTAATAAGCCATATCCGAGTTCTAGTATCAGGATTTACCAGACCACGTTACAGTATAGAAAACGTTACGTCATAAAGCCTAAAATGTCATGAAACTATGTCATTGAAGTACATTCTTGGTCACATGGGGCGGACACGTTTGTGACGTAGGGCGGACAAACACCAGCTGGTGAATCTGAATACCAGAACTCGGATATGGTCTATTAAGAAAACTTTGAAGTAATGAAGTATAGGTGATCCTTAACAAAGAATGCTCATTTCATTCAAATATGATAACAAACATGGCTGCTATCATGGGACTTAGTTTGACATTTGATCCTACAAAGAAAACATATTTTGGTCATCTGAAACTACAGGTAAATGGTACTAAACTGAGCTGAAATAATATATTGAAGTTGTTTTGCAAATTGCTCATTTCCTTATGAAATATCAACCAACATGGCTGCTAGGATGGAATATAGCTTAACATTGAACACTATGGAAAAAATACATATCTACTGGTTTGCAAAAAGTGAAAACAGAAAAAGAATAAATTTCTAAAATGCAAAAGCATGGCAATATAGAGACTACACTAATGGGGAAATATGACAAATACAAAACAAATAAACAAAAAATGAACAAGCACTCCATTTAAAATTTAAGTAGTAGTGTGAACCCATCAATAAACTGGAGGATTCATTAGGCAAAATAAAAAAATAAATTAGCTTCTCAGGCCCCTGCCTCATCTCTTCTTTTGGAGTTTATTTTACTTTTTTATTCAAGTTTCAAATAAAAAAAAAAATTAAATTTCCTGCCTCATCACTTTTTGGGCATTTCAGTAATGTAAAAAGATGCCTCATCATGATTTTGAACCAATAAAATTAAAAATCTTCTCCCTCCCTGCCTCATCATTTTTTCAGAAAAATGGCCTGAGAATCTAATCATTATTTTTGTATGGCCTTAGGTACTCCAGAAGGATAAGTATGAAGTTCTCCGTGTGGGAATCCATTACATTTGCCACTGAAATGCTCTGTGTATGGCTTCTTCCTTTATGTGATGAATTTATTGTCTTTTTTATGCCCTCGCCTTTAGGCGATGGGGGCATTAAGTTTTACCCTTGTACGTCCGTATGTACGTACGCCTGAAATTTTAGTCAAAGATTTTTCAGTTTTTTATATTTGGTCTGAAGCTTTGGTATGATGAGCTGTACTGTGTCTCCCCTTTTTAAGTCCATCACTCATCTACTGCCTGTTTGACGATATATCTATATGGCGGTGGGATCCCTGTCCCATGGACACATTTTCTTTTATTTTTTGAATGAAAAAGGGCAATATGGTATACATATATAACATAGCTTTCAACCTCCTATGACCCAAAATTTGGTCACAACATGCATTGGATGGTATGTGACAAACGTTTTTCATCCCAAATATTGCAAAAAATTTTTTACATGCCAAGCAATAATTTANCCAAAGGGGCCAAAATTGCAACTGATTCAAGCTCTTTATTGTGTCCATTTATTTACTGTATCAAGGTCTTTACTGTGTCCTCATTCATTTGAATTGCACTCATGTTCAAATTTCAGTATTTGACATGCTGCGGTCTTATCATGCTGCGCTGGACGTAGCCCTTTATTTTATTCTATAAAAGTTAGTAAAAGCTCAAAAACTTATAAAAACTTGTTTGCATGTTGAGATATCTTTGGAATTAAGGGTATCAAAAATTATCATAGTGACATCAAAATTAAATTCTAATGCACTTATATTTGTAAAGCTAATTTTGATTGGATGGCGGCAGAATTTTGAGGGGGTAAAATCCACGATTTACCGTCGGAACCAATAGCTACATGTATGTAATGGTGCAGACACACACCAAACTTCCTGACATTTAAAAATTGATTTTAAATGGGTTTTTTTTTTATATGCATTAGAATAGAGATAACCAAACTGTATTTTAGGATCTGATGGGGTGAATCGTAGATTTTACTGTCCCAAACTAAGTTTTCAGGCGACACATTAATGGAGCCGGAAAACAGATGTTTGCGGAAAAAAAACAAAAAAAAAAACACCCGTACCAAATTTGAAATAAAAAGGATTGAGAAACAAACAATTTATTTTGAATGGCCCAATGAGGCAGATGTATTCTACTTTAAATCATTTCAGTGTTATTTGACCCCTCACAATGGACATCCTGCTGACATAACCAACCTGTAAATCCCCAAATGTCAAACCTCCTATGAACAGGGATGATTTTACTCCGCTTTTTAGGGAATTTCCCCTATTGATAGTCCAACTTTGTCAATACAATTACGAAACTTTTATTAAATAGCAGTAATTGGATTGACGTCTGCTAAATGAAGTCTGTCCTGTCGAAAGATCATTCCGTATCATACAGACATTTTCTTTGACTTCTGATTAGGCAAAAGTGAAAGAAATGTTGTTTTCTTTTATTATTCTCTGTCTATTTTCTATGATTTTTTAAGCCTCGTCAATCATTTTGTGATGGAGACTTAACAATTTTATTTATGTATGACCATAAACCAATAAGTATTGTTTCATTGCAGTTTTACTGTGTAATAACTGAAATATTGTCTTGTTTTCATTAATACTCTATATTCCTATTATTAGATGTTTGCTTAAGTAAATATCCCCAAAATATCAGACATATCAAAAACTGCCTGGCCAAAGGTGATATCAGAGTAAACTTCAGTCGACTGTTAAAAGTTTTAGCCAGCAGGACCTAATGTTGGAATAAAAATTAGGTCTTATAGATTTATTTTATGTCTGGCAGCTCTGTCATATTTGCCTGACCGAATGTCCTGCAAGGTTCTTAGACCTTCTGATATGTCTGAAATACTTCTGATTTTCTGTCCTAGTTTGTTTGAACATTGGTTGGGAAACAATGTACACCTTAGAGATTGTACTGGTTACAGACAAAATCATAGCAAATCAGGAACCAGTAGCAAAAATTCTGGTGTTTCTAAAAACTGACACATGAATTCAGGACATCGACTAGAAAACATTCGCACCACCTTGGAAAGGAGCATCTAACTTTTCATTCACCCAGCGCAATTTTTAGATGCCTTGGGCAACTAGGGGACTGTTAGTGTAGATCCCTGATTTCAGAAGGATTATTTGTGTATTGTGAATAGGTACTTTGTGTATTGCAAAGAGATACTATATGATAAATTATATGAAACCTCTTATTTCTTTAGTCAGGCTTGAACTTCCTGTGTGACAAAATGTAGACTTAGTTACAAGATATGGTGTAACTTAAATATTTGTCATTTAATTCTTGGCTACTTCTTGACGAATTGATTTCAAACTAGATATGCAGCCTATACATGTATGTGATAAGTTGTACAGAACCTATTGTTGTCAAGTAGGAAA
Organism: Modiolus philippinarum; assembly: GCA_002080025.1. NCBI lineage: Eukaryota > Metazoa > Mollusca > Bivalvia > Mytilida > Modiolidae > Modiolus > Modiolus philippinarum. The sequence goes on from MJUU01066585.1 coordinate 59,917, forward strand.
GGCATCCTTGGCACACCAATGGGCGCATCTTTGTTTAGGAATTTTTTAAGAGTTGATTTAACTTTTTGATTTTCAGAGGGATAATTTGGAGAAGAAATTAGAAGAATCCAGACAACAGCTTATAGAAATAAAATCTACATGGAGTGATAAAATATCCCACCTGGAAGGACAGGTAACATACACACCAGTAATAATAGGCTTATAACCATATTAAAGATAAGGGATATCTTTTAAGAGTGTGAGAAACTATACATGTATATTTTCCAGGGTGAAATCACAATATTGGATTTATTAGATTGGACATTTACTTGTGTAAGACTGCTTCATGGTGTAAGACCCTTTTTACTATGGGCTGTTAAAAACAGCCATTTATGGAAAAAGTGTATTTCAAATATGGCCATTTTTCAAATAAGAAAACCTAGTAAAGACATAGTCACATACATTCGTCTCTCCTCAGTAAATGACCAGTTTATTTTAATGATTAAATAACACACGCAGTAACACCAAAAACACTATGGAAGGTATGTCCAATGAGGGGGCTTTGAATTTACATTTAAGGTTTCAGGACATTATATGTCACATTTTGCAGAAAGAACAGGTACTCTTGTTCAATAAAAATGATAGATCAGTACACCTCCCACTCATGTTCTTTGTCTTATTCTCTGGTTTTGCTGCATTCTAGTCACGAAAAGTCAGAATTTCTCAAATTTATTAACTTAAAGGATATCCTTCATATTTACCAACCATTCCAGATTGCCAAGAATGAATCTGAAAAATAATGGCAGTTCCTGTATTCTGAATTTAAGGGTGTCCATTCTGGATTGCTGCCTCAGTTTAAAATGAAATAGAACCACTAAAAGATGAAAATTGTCAATGAGACTGATTTTGGTTAATGTTATGTGGAAATATATAAAATGTTCAGAATCTTGACATAAATGATGACATTTTGTTTTAGATATCCCACTTAAATGCTAAAATTGTTGAAGACAGTGAAGAGTTATTAAGAAGTGAGAAAAACACAGAAGCCTTGAGGGAAAGTTTCCAGGAACAGGTAGGTTTACAATGTAATTTTCTCTGATTTCTATCCAGTTTTAACATTTCCTAGGCTGTGTGGAGCCATTTGTTCTCCTCTCTAGAGAGATAACAAGTCTTGTGAAATTTCCTGCCAAATCTATGCAGAACACAATCCTTGGTGTTTTTGTAAAGTCATTAGAGAAACAGTTTCTACAACTTAAACATGTTAATTATGAAATTTCTCACATCTCATTAAATAAATTTTTAAATGTTTAAAATCTTGGCAAGCCTTGCAAATTTGTAGAATTTATTTAACTTAATATGAGAAATTTCATAATCAACTAGTTCTCATTGTGGAAACTTCATTTCTCTTATTTCTGTCATGTTTTCAACTTTTCCTGGACAGTGAGAGAAATTGTTTCTCCTCTCTAGAGAGAATGTTGTTCTTGGCAAGTGATAAGCTGAAATTCAATTATAACATCAAATATGTGTGCCGTTTTTATACGACTGCAAAAAAATTTTTGAGGTCGTATATTGGTATGATACTGGCGGCGTCGTCGGCGTCCGTAGACTCTTCGTTTTTGTGCGATAACATCAGTTCTAGTTGATCAATCCTTATGAAATTTTAACATAATGTTGCTTGTCACAAAAGGAAGGTTGGGATTGGTTTTGGGTATTGTGGCCCCGCCCGTTTTTTTAAAAAGGGCGAAAAAGGGCCAAATTAGGTGTTTTCATATATTGGGCTGTAGAATATTTATTATTTATCGGATTTTGATGGGGTTTCTTTCAGTGTGATCCTTAGGAAATTTGGAATCGGAGGTATGTCAACGGATTTCATGTCACATGTACCGTTAATGAGATTAATGGGTCCCAAATGGGGGAAATCTCAAAAATCTATTTTTTTCATTTTTTGTTCAATTTTGATGCAGTTTTTTTCATTAGATTCCTTATGAAAAATTAATATGGCAACTCATCTTTTATATTTTTGGTAACCTGATTCCTTTCCGAGCTATGAGGGGCCGAACAGGGCCAAAATTGCAAATTTGCTGATTACTTGAAATTTTTATTTTCCATCGGATTTTGATGGGATTTTTTTCTTTGAATTCCTCTTGATATAAACTTCAGTAGTATGTCAACGGATTTTTTGTTGCTCATACCGTTTCCGAGCTTCAAGGGGTCAAAGGGGCCAAAATTGCGAATTTTCGAAATATGTGAAATCTTTATTTTTCATCAGATTTTGATGGGATTTTTTTCTTTGAATTCCTCTTGATATAAGCTTTAGTAGTATGTCAACAGATATTGCGTAGCTCTTACCGTTTCTGAGCTACAAGGGGTCAAAGGGGCCTAAATTGCAAATTTTCGAAAGATGTGAAATCTTTATTTTTCATCGGATTTCAATAGGATTTTTTTCTTTGGATTCCTCTTGATGTAAGCTGTCAGCAGTGAGGCAGTGGATTTTGCGTAGCTCGTACCGTTTTCGAGCTACAAGGGGTCAAAGGGGCCAAATTTGTAATTTTTCGAAATATTTGAAATCCTTATTATACCCCCACTCGCTAGGGAGGGGGTATACTGGATTCACCTTGTTATTCATCGGGTTTTGATCAGATTTTTTTCTTTGGATTCTTCTTGATTAAAGCTTTCAGTAGTAAGTCAACAAATGAGCTAAAGGGGCCAAAGGGGCCAAAATTGCAACTGTATCAAGCTCTTTACTGGGTCCTCATTCATTTGAATTGCACTCATGTTCAGATTTTAGTATTCGACATGCTGTGGTCGTATTATGCTGCACTCGGCATAGCCCTTTATTTACCATTGTGACGCCATGAAAAAAGTCGACCAAGTCTGATGAAGTTGCTTTCAAAAAACGCATTTATTTCTGATAGTCAGAAAAAGGGGGGGGGGTCAATTTTTTGTGTCCAAAATCTCTTTGAAATCATTTAAATGAAATCCACAACCGTATCCGGTGAGAAACGACATTTCAAGCCTCACATTCATAAATTTGAAAACTTAACTGTCTCTAGTGTAGAAATGTCGTTTCTCACTTGATGTTGTTGTGGATTCTATATATATACAGTTGTGGACTGGTTTGTGGATTCCCCTTAGATTCCAGATGATAAAAGAACATAAAGAACAAAAAGTAATTATATGATATGAAACAAACAGACTTTGAATAATACGTGTAGCATGATTCATGATCTGAACCACTTACAGTACAACTTTGATGGGTCAAACTGCAATAGCTCGAACTTATTAGAAGTCTGGAAGACTGGGGCCATTTTCTGGTCCCTTTGTTCAAGTTTAAGGTAGATAGACACTGTTGTGCTGCGCAATTTTATCGCGCATTAGAAAAATAAAGAGTCAGGTACGGGGTAGGTGTGATTTTCGGACCGGAATAGTATTTTGACGGCTTTCCCTTTGTGACGTCATAATTGAATGACAGATGTGAAACGTCATATTTCGTTTATTTTGCCACGAATTAACTCCCTTTCCCATAATTAATGTTTAATCCGGAAACTTTGTAAAATATCTCCATTAAAAGCATGGTGACGTATACATTTTTCTATTGTTACCAATAAATTATATCATAAACTATCTGTTCACAAAAATACATCAAATTCTCATGGGTAAAAAATTCCTTTCTATTGAGGTAAACACTGCCTTTCCTTATTTTCCCCGTGCATTCTGTGTAAATTATGGTGAAAAAATGGCTTAAAATGAGCAAAGTTAGAACCCAATTCTAGAAAAAGCAAGCATGGTAACCCATACTTTTTATTACAGATTTCTGTTAAATATGATTGGTTCTTCAATTGTGCCGACTTTTAACAAAATCTCATGGATATGAGTATTAGTGTCTATTTACCTTCAACATACATGGATTGCACATCTTTTCCATTCCAGATTTGACTCTTCATTTCGTCGAGGTCATCTGGGGTCAACCGGAGGAAAAATGACGTAATCCAACGTTGGAGCAAGGGACAGATATTTTCTACCAACGAATCTTACGTTGTTATTCAACATATAGGTAAAAAATCGTTTTAAACTGACAAAGAAATCCACAAGGAACATTTCCAACCCACAAAAAACGAAACTTGAATGGAAATGAAGAAATTACTATTTCGTCTATCAGCGTCTTGGAACCAGTTTTGTACCAGATTACTCCTTGTTTGGCTAAAATAATGAGTGATCCCGCAAATGCGCAATCGGTGTATAGTTCCACCGTGAAAGCTCGAACACCCCTCTAGTTCGAACTGTTTTCATTAGTCCCATTGGTGTTTGAGCCATTGAAGTTTGACTGTATTTTGAAAATAAACCGACTAAATGTTCAAATCTTGATTTACTTTGTAGATTGTGCAGTTACAGGCTAAACTGAATGATGCTGAAAGTCGATGTGAAGAAAACCTGAATTTAATGAATATTAAGGAAAAACAGTCTGAGAAAGATGTAAGTAGATTTATACATACATGTAAGACCATGAAAAATTAATTATTGGTTATCAGGCCCTCCCTCATCTAGTTCGAGGCTTAAAAAGCTCCTCATCGACCTTACTTTTTGCCATTTCAATAAAATAAAAATTAAAAATCGCCCTCCTCACTACAGTTTGGTAGTTTTTACAATGTAAAAAGCTGCCTTGTCTATTTTTTTGCAAATGAAAAAGGATCACCTCTCTCCCTCATCAATTTCAATGAAAAATTTCCTGAGAACCAATTATTATAAATTAACTTTGTATGGCCTAAGATGTGGTAAATGTTGTATATTACTGCCAAAATTATCACCTGAGTCTTTTTCGAAGATCCAGTGCTGGGCAATTAGGGCGACAATGTGGCCTTGTTGTGCTACAAGCTGCCTAGAATTGACACCAAAATGACTACAAGTCACCCTGTGAATTGTCAAAGTTAGTTACTGTGCATCTTTGCAGTTGTATTTCCAGTTCTGTCCGTGCCCGTTTCCATTCAGCAAGGCAGTAAAATTTTTGTATATTATTCCTTTGCACTGAAGAGCTAAAAGATTTGTTTAATATCAAGTTGTAATTGTAAAACAGAGGCAAAATGTCTCTGTACTATAAATTATTGAAAAACTAATGGATTTTAAACTGAACCTAAAATATAAACTGTAAATGGACTGACAAAAAGAAAGTCAATCTTTGTTATGACTGTGAAATTTTATTGTGGTACATGTATTATGGTATGGCTCAGTTGTCAGTCTCCTTGTCATGCCCTGAGGGAGACTTCAAGTCTCTGTGTTCTTTTGTGTGACGAGCCCTGTGATCTTCTTTAACTACCTTTGGTTTTTGGCTTGGTTGCATGCAGTTAAAATTGGGTAAAATATATTGGATGTTTGGATGAGTGAGTCTTATCAGGAACTTCACAGAATGTTTCTGTATATTCATGTATTGGTGATGTGTATATAAATTAATGGAATTACATTTGTATTCCAGGAATTTTTTCCTTGTTTTTCATTCTTTGGAACTTTTTTTATCAATATTATGAACAGAGATGCAGATCTTATATAAAATGCTCTTTTATATTTTGCTACTTAATTCAGATCCATAAAAACCTGGCTGCCAGAAAAGAACAATTAACATTACAGTAGTTTAACATTGAACCCTATGAGAAAATTTATTTCTTGATCATCTATTTTGAGACTAAAGAAGCTAATTAAGAAAACTTGGAAGTAATGAAGTATAGGTAATCCTTAACAAAGAATGCTCATTTCATTTAAATATGATAACAAACATGGCTGCTATCATGGGACTTAGTTTGACATTTGATCCTACAAAGAAAACATATTTTGGTCATCTGAAACTACGGGTAAATGGTACTAAACTGAGCTGAAATAATATATTGAAGTTGTTTTGCAAATTGCTCATTTCCTTATCAACAAACATGGCTGCTAGCATGGAATATAGCTTAACATTGAACATAATACATATCTACTGGTTTGCAAAAAGTGAAAACAGAAAAAGAATAAATTTCTAAAATGCAAAAGCATGGCAATATAGAGACAACACTAATGGGGAAACATGACAAATACAAAACAAATAAACAAAAAATGAACAAGCACTCCATTTAAAATTTACTCAGTAGTGTGACCCCATCAGTAAACTGGAGGATTCATTAGGTACTCCAGAAGGATAAGTATGAAGTGTGGGAATCCATCACATTTGCCAATGAAATGCTCTATGCATAACTTCTTCCTTTATGTGATGAATTTATTGCCTTTTTTTAAGCCCTCGCCTTTAGGCGATGGGGGCATTAAAGTTTTACCCTTGTCCGTCTGTACGTACATGTAGGTACGCCCGAAATTTTAGTCAAAGATTTCTCAGCTTGTATATGCAGGAATTTTTATATATTTGGTCTGAAGCTTTGATAAGATGAGCTGTACTGTGTCTCCCCTTTTTAAGTCCATCACTCATCTACTTCCTGTTTGACGATATATCTATATAGCAGAGGGATCCCTGTCCCATGGACACATTTTCTTTTATTTTTTGAATGAAAAAGGGCAATATGGTATACATATATAACATAGCTTTCAACCTCCTATGACCCAAAATTTGGTCACAACATGTATTGGATGGTATGTGACAAACGTTTTTCATCCCAAATATTGCAAAAAAATTTTTTACATGCCAAGCAATTATTTATATTCTTAACTGATATAAACTTACTTACTTATGCATAACAGATTTGATAATTAGATTTCATGTACATGTACATTGAATACCTTTTGTATCACGTTTGCGGATTAAGATTTTTACTTGGACCATTCTCAAACATGTACAGTAGAGTTGTTTATAACGAACAGGCTTATAACGAAATCAGGCTAATGACTAAGTAAATAAAAATCCCCGGTCCCAACACTATTAAAACAACATATTTTTGAAGGCTTTTTACGAATTTTTTTTTAACCAAATCAGGCTTATAATGAAGAGAATTTAAACCCAAATGGTATTTTGATTGCTCAAAATTTACTTAATATAACGAACAAAGATTGCTTAACAAACAAATGGTTTACCTGTCTTCTGTTTTGCTCAAATCGTCTCATATATCAATGGTAATGTGCACCTGACACTTCCCAACTTTACTTTTAAAACTTTCCACAGAAATCATATTTCATACTGACATTTATACAAAACATTTAGAAGAAAATTTTCGGATGTAAGTAATTCTACATTGTTCCTCTTATAACGAACAATGCTTATAACGAAATAAAATCAGGAGTCTCTTGGAATTCGTTATAAACGAACTGTACTGTACAAATAATGTTCAAATATAATTATATTAAATTGGGCATATTGGGTCAGTGTAGTAACCTGATCAGGTTGTAAATTAACCAAGAATTGGAAGTTGTCACCAGGATTTGATTTGCAGTGACATTTTATATATCAAAGTTGTTATTTACATTTCCTTGTTTTTTTTTTCATTTTCATCAAGTGGCAAGTGAAAATATCGAGTGACAGGCAAAGAAATCATGTTACTTGACTAAAATGAATGCAATGGAAATCTTGTGCAAATATTCCCATATTTGATGTCACCAAACCAATTTTCCCAATTGCAGGGATGTGGACTTGTTTTAATAAAACCAAGTGTCTTAACTTGCATACATGTATAAGAAAGAACTGGATCCCTGAGTGTGAACAACACAGTACGGTATTTCCTGTTATAATTTTGAGTAATGTACCTCCGATATACGTCCACCTTTAATGCTTATAACATTCTAATTTTTTGACAAAACTGCATAAATTTTGGCTCAGAATACACTTTCCAAATTGTTAGTACTCAGCAGTAAATTCATTGAACTAGAACACTAAAAAAACTTGGTTTGAATGTTGCTGTCCCAATATTGAGCATATTCAAATAATGTTCAAGATTTTGCTCTTCTAAAAATTAATGCATTTTGGGTAACAATTTTCAACAAAATAACATAATGACATCAGGAGATAATGGTACACGAAATTTGTAATATGTATAGATTACTTTATTACCATATTTTATCCACTAGAGATCATTAAATTTTTTAAATTTTAATTGTGAGGCTTGCCGAGCTATTTAAAGAACTGTTAAATTTAACAATCAAAAGTGAAGAATATATGATAATAATTGTGTTAAAGTGGTGTAATCTTTTTCTCTAATGATAAATGAATAACATTGACAATTGTATTCCGAATAGATATGACAGGAAATAGCACAAGCTTTATTCAACAATGTTGAATATGAAAATTTACTGAACCGGTCAGAACCAGTTTATTCATCATATATCATTTAACAATCCTTTAGTTGGAAGGGCTAATTAGTTATGTTGAACCTTTGTTTCTTTTTTGCTCCGGAAGAAAAGATTAAAGACAGATTTAATTTAAGAATTTTATTTCAATAATTTTATATGTTTGACGAACAGATGTGCTATATTAAATGTCCAGAAAAATAGGAGTAATGGTCTCCCTGTATAAATTCTGTTTTAGAGATCCATTCCACACTTACTTTATCTCCTTGTTTTAAGTCCAGGACAGGGTTAGCAGTCTCAGTTGCACCATGAAGACGTGCCCCATGCAATTTTAAAATTAAGACACCATTTTT